>JAJKFJ010008175.1:0-15742 GCA_027382625.1 Tetmemena sp. SeJ-2015 | reverse complement strand
GCTTAGGTCATAGCGCCTCTCAACAGAATCTAAGAAGTTCCATAGCCACTGCTTAATCTTCTCTTCTCTCCCCTTCTAATTTCAACAGTGAAATTCCTCCACAATCAAGAGCTAGGCAGAATATTGACAATACGTCGGTAGAGACAAGAGAGGATATGAGGTTAGGAAATAACTCATCAGTTAAGTACAACCCACCTCAAGCAAATAAGTTCTACTCGACTTAGACTTAGTTTAATACTACACTCCCTGATTCCAGCAACGCATCTAGATAGATGCAAAAGCATCCTCATTTAGAGCCGATGAACACATTGTCAACTTTTGAAAACCTGATCCCTGTAATCCCTAATCTCAAAAATTTGCCAATAAAGTAGTGAAAACATTTATTATTCTATTCATCTCATAAAGTCTTTTGCCCCTTCTTTTTTATAAATATTTGTTAGCTTAAGATTTCTTTCCAAAAAGCTCGATTACTGCATAAAGAGCTATGGCGCAGTTCCTTTTTAAGTTAAGAGTGATATTTTCATCTATCTTCGCAAACACTTTCTCTGCTAGAGATTTAGAGTATATCAAAAGCTCCAAGCATCAGAAAAATAATAATTGCAAATAAAACTCAATTAAAATTAAAAATCAAAAGCTACTCCTCAGACACATATAAATTCATCTATTTATTAATAAGATTCGAAATATTCTTACTTTGGCGAGAGCTTGAGAATTTTACTCTTGCAAATCCACATTATCTTGTTGGATTAAAGCGTCCTAAAGTTCCTATTGCTTGCTCAGAATGTATTCCTTCTCTGCCTTTTTAAGGATGCCAGCATAGTTTTAAAGGATCTAAATTTCTTTTAATAAATGAGAAATTCTTACATGCTTTCTGAAAACGATATCTATTTCCCCTCTCTTGACAAAGCTAAGAAGACTTTTAATTACTTTTTCAAGCTTTTCGTGGCCTAGAATTTTATCATTTAAATTAACTCTCTGGCCTATTTTCCTCAAACAGACTACTTCTAATGTAATATAGTTTTAATTAGAACAGTATTTTAATTAACTACCAAGAACTTGATGAGTTCAATGATATTGGGAGATAGATTGGTGTTTAGGAGAATAGATTCAGTCATCTGGTTCAAAGTATTTTCTATATCTGCTCTAGTATTCTAACTTTCCATTGTTGCATTCTATGTTAAGACCAGCGCAACTTGGAATATATGATTGAGCTTGGCTTCGTGGTTAAGTTTATCAATTGATTTCTCTTGTGAGGTCACATTCTAAATCACACTTTACAAGAAATTGCTTTATCCCTCTGGGTTAGATTTAAGGATCCTAATTATGATCTTAAGGGAGGTTACGCGATGATGCAGATGAGTTGAGTTTTAGGAGATCTTATATATCAAAGTGAGTGCGACTGATTGCAGCACTCCAATTGCAGGTTTGAGATCCAGATACTCTTGAATCATTTCCAAAGCTCTGGAAAAGTCTGATTTAATGATAAAACACTCATTTATAATTAAGTTAGACGCACAATTAATTTTAATGGTGGTATAGTTTTGGTTTAAATTCATAGTAAGTAATCGCTCCAACTTTTCTTGCACTTCCTAGCCGTCCTCAAGATCCATCTTTTCATCTTCTTAAATAGAAAGTTCATTCTTGAAGAACTGAATTGAAAAGTGGGTAAGTTCCTCAAGTTTCTCTACAAAGCTCAAAGTGAATTGCTCATATAATGTAAAAATGATTGAAGAATCTATCATTGTTGAAAGAAATGAACTCCTGGAATTAGTGTTCATCTCTGCCAATTTCAATATAATTCATTTTGTTTCTGTGGAGATATGCCTCCACATCCCTCAAGAAACTCCTTAGAATGTTTTTGTTATTCCCCTTCTTAGTTTCAGAGGCGAAATTTTCTAACTATTGAATAGCTTCCTTCTTGATCTTGATATCCTCGTGGTCTTTAAGCAAAATGGAATACAGCAAAACTGAAGAGTTGTTAGCTCCCATGTCAAGTTTGCTTAAATACAAGAACAGCAAGTAAAAATAAACTGAAAAATGAAATTGTATAAAATTTGAAGTATGTAATCTCAGGATTACATTTCATGCCCTCCTTGTTGAGGTAATTTAGCACAAATGACTCTAGAATCAATATATAGCAAGTGAAAACATTTTTGAGTTCTAGCATATTTCTCTTATTAGCGTCCTTCAAGTGCTGTTGATAGCACTCTCTCAATTTATTCAAGGCCTCAATATAGCTTAAAGCCTCCATGTCACTTCTTATTCCAAGAATTCCATCATGCTCCAGGTCAACTACTCTGTCCTTCAGTCTCTAAAATATGGTGATGGCTATTTCTATGTCATCATTTATGGCTGCATAGTTCTTAAGTCCCATATCAGCAATCAACTTCAAAGCAAGACCTATACTCTCAGGCATATAATTTTGGTCTTGTGCTATCTTGTTCAAAGTTTAAGAACTAAAAATCTAAGTATAGAAATTTAAAAAAGAAACTTATGAAATTAGTGAAATTATTATATATAGAATTATACTTGCTCATACACACTCTTTGTATGATCATAATCCAATATTTCTCTTGATGAGGTCATTGTTTTTCTTTAAGCTTTCTTATCCCTTTTGCTAAATGAGTTCTAGAATGTTAAGAATTGCATCTACTGTGTTTTGATCATGATTCCTTTGCTTCTTTGTGTATGCAAGAATCATCTCACTTATCAACCCTAAGTTACTATCATATTTAATCAAAAGATAATTATCATAATAAATTTCAATGTTTATTTCTCTCCTACTTCAGATATTATATGGATGAGATTTCTAGTGAATTCAATCATAACTGCAGTTATTTCTTCCTTTTTTATCTTTAAGAGTTTATAGAAAATATAATTTATAGTTGACTGCTAGCTTTGACTATGGAGTGACGCACCATCCAGTTTGTTTTGTTGTAGTAGGCTTGACTAAGTTAACAGAATTACTCTATCTCTTATCTAGAGGAAGATACCAGTGGTATATTCTCAAAAGAGAGAGTTGCAGTTTGTTATACTACTTTCTCCTCTTCTTTTTTCTCTTCAAACTCGTCTGAGCTCTCAATTAAAGAAGCCTTCTCACTAATCTTCCTTACTGATTAACTTAATTCTTGGAAGATTATCTCGAAAATTAAAAAAAAATATGCATTTATATAAAATGCTTTATTATATAATTCTTTCTTTGAGTTAAGGGTAAACAACCGGGCATATGTTAAAGATCTAGTTTAGGAGATAGATTACCTTAATTTTGTACTAGGGTTTCGACTCAGTGTATTTTTAGATGGAGGCAATACATATTTCAACTTGCTTATTGATGTATGCCTCATCATTAACATACTTGCGATTAAGTTTTAGCAAAGCCAGGTACCCATCTATAATCAGCTCCTTTTAGTTAAAGTGCTTTCCCGCTATTAAATCCTACAGCTAAATCATGAGGTCATTGACGGTGCTGGAATTCCTCACGTCATCTTCTGACAACTTCACCACTAGATCTTGCAGAGCCAGAGAGGCAGAAACTCTATCATCATACTGTGGGGAGTTTAGCCATTCTCTCACCATAACGAATATCTCCTCTTGATTTGCTTCAGTGAGTTGGGAAACATGATCCTGGATATACTAGTAAGCCTTTTTGCTCAAGGTCTTAATGGCATGATCCTCAAGCTTAAATCGATTGATGTACATTAGAGGTATTGCTTGCTTGAATATTTTCCCTTAATCTTACTTCAGCATTTCTTCTGGCAAATTCTTGGAGATCTCATACACATTCAAGCAAATTAAATACTCTAGCTCTTTAGGGAGTTGGACGACGCTATCAATGAATATCAAAACTAATTTCTTAATTAGAAAAAATGACTTGCTTTACAGTATTTGGGAATTCTCTAAGAATCTTGAACTGTAGTCCCAAAAGTTGAGCATAGAGAAGCTTGATTGAATCTTTTAAACCTAAGACGTTATTAACTGAGTTCATGGTATAAACTTCTATCAGCTTCTGAGCTATTTTTCTTGAATTCTAAGGCCCGATGAGAGTGAGCTTGTTTTCCAGAATGATGTCCTTGATAAATTCTATGGCAGTCGATTTAGTAAGATTATCGTGTCCAGTTCTGATGAATACAATCAACTGATTAAGAACCTTGTCAAAAGTCTCTGTAGTCATTTGATCTCTGCAAATCTTGAGTATCTCTCCTCTTGATGAGTCCTTGGTGTACTTGATCTTGTATTCATTAATCTCCTGCTCGGATATTCCATTCTTGTTTCTGTTCGAGTTTGTAGACTTCATGCCATGCATCGCGGCATATTGCTCTATGTAGTTCAAATACTCATCGCCCTTATTCATTAGACATATGTTTGCAATGACTTCTATAATGATCTTATCTAAGAACTTATTAAGAATCTCCTTCATTTTCTGCTCAGAGTTGTAGTTAAAGACTAGCTGTCTCTCATACTTATTCTGGATTTTCAACTTCTGCATCATGCCCTGGTTTTAAGTGGTCTTGAGTAGGTCGAAAAGGATGTCTATTGATATTAGCGAGACTCCCTTGATAGTAGATTTCATAGTTTCATTAAGTATCATTGGGAAGACTATTGATAGGATTTCCTCCAATTCCTCCACATTGCTATTCGTGTAAATGTTGCCATTCTTAAGAGTAAATCTTTTCAGAGTTTAGACAAGCTAGAATGCAGCCTTCTTTACTGTATCCTTGTCGTCATCTATAATTTTCAATTAATGAAGATTAAATCTAAGAGGACGAAAGCTTGTAAGAACAAATCTCTAAACTTAGTTTTAACCTAAGTCCATTCTCTTTTAGACAGCAAGTCACTGAGAGCCAGAGAACTAGACTGCCTTCTTCTGTATTCCTTATGAGATAGACCTCTCATTGCCTCTTCGAATATTTCCTTCCACCTATCATTAATTATCTGCTCCTCTTTCTCGACCTCTACTATGCTACTCCAGAGATCTCTCATAGTTTATTAAACTCCTTGGTTGTGATCATAGGACATGAGCAATATCTTGGGTGCTATCCTCAATAGGTCTGCTCTCAGTTATTCATCTAGCATAATTATTCTATTGAGACCTTTAGCAGCATTCTTGATATCCTCATACTGAGAAAGATGCCTATGACTTTCAAGGAACTAATAGATAAGCTCTCTGTGGCCTAATTCATCTGCTATGTTACACAGATCTTTGTAAGTCTTCAGCTTTTCTCTTTGCTCTGTTGAGGTATTGTCTTTAAATTCTAACAGGAGCTCATATTAGTGATACAAACAAAGAGGAATATAAGCTATATTGCTCATTGTTTTCATCCTTTTCTTTGTGCTCCAAAGTATCCTTCTCTCCAGCTAAGGTCTTTGAAAGTGACTCAACTAGCTATTTCTTTGCCTCTAGGGATCCCATATTATAGATCATAGACAGGCCTTTAGAACTCAGGTCTTGCATGTACGCTTTTCGGTCAAAAAGGAATTTAAGAAACACTCTCTAGAATATTTGAAATTCGTCTTTAATAGCTTATGATAGATTGAAATGCATTGAAATCGATTGGTCAATTGGTTGATTGTTTCAAAGTTTGGCGAAGGAAGCTGACATTTGAAGCGCTCTCTAAATCTGAGAATCTGATCATGTGGACAATAAAACTTAAAACAAAAATTTCATCTTATGAGAATAAAGTTGAGACCTATTTTCTCCATCTGTTGTGACATGCCTGAAAAAAGGCAGTGGTAGATAAGTCTCTAATTATAGGGCAGTTGATTTGCAGAGCACTCGAATTTGACCAAATAATCAATAAGTTTAACCTAATTAGCAGGGTCGAATGGAGCTAATCCCTGGTCTTCTCTATCAGGGAAATCTACGAAGAAGTAAGCCTCATTAAATATGAGTTAGTAAATCCTCTCAGATGTAGTAGTATTGCTTCTAGTGTTTATAGTTTAGATGACACTGCGTAAACTCAGATCAGCCTGATCTCTAGTTTTGTTGATCGTGCTCAGATTAGCTACCAACAGCAATGGGATTTGATCTTCTGCAGAGAATAGCTGAGCAGTACCTACTAATCTTAGGACAACTTCTTCATAATTCTGCTCAAACTGAGTTTAGGTCTCTTTAAGTGGATCTCTGAATCTCTGTGCTAACTCTTCTAGATGATTTCTGAAAGAATTAGCAAGTGTAGGCTAAACTCCATTAGGGTGAACCTTGTTAACCAAGAAATACAAACTCATCTATAAGAAAGCTTTCTTCAGGGATTCAGTCATTATAGGCTCTAATAATTGAGCAATTTTGGGAAACTCATTCATCCTAAGATAGTGAGTGAATCGGTGCAAAAGAAGCAAGTAGAGTCTTCCTTTAAGTTACAGCTTAATTTCTTCATTTTCGAGAGTCAAAAGTAAGGAGTGGAAAAATGCCTGATCATTTGATTCTTAGATACGAGAGTATGAAGCGAAGATGAATTCAAAGAGACGAGTAAGACCATGCTCTCTGATGGCCAAATTATGGAAAGTGTAGAAAGATTCTTAATTTAGAAGGTCTATCAATTGAGACCAAGGTGGGTTTACTACAGTAGAATTCTAAATTCTCATATGAAGATGTTTATGTAAAGAAAATACTAAAAATGAAGATGGTCGAGGATTTGGTTGAGTGCCTAAATCTTTGGGTTACCATGAAGGACTGCATTTTCCAAATCTTTCTCAAAATACACGTTAATCATGCTAATAATAATGATATGGTTTTATTAATGCTACAAGTGGCATTAGATAAATATTGAGATAGCTTACTTAGGAAGGATTTTAGAAAGGATGTCCGTGAGTCTTGCATCATCCTTCACATTGATGAATCTGAGATGGACTCTTTCTAGTTCTTAAATTGAAGTCATTTTTCTTTCGATCTGAATTGGTCGGGTGTTTGTTTATACTACTTTAGATTTTATGTTATAATTAACCAAATATAATTTCGATATTTTAGTCACTTAGCTAAAAATATTTGGGAAAGCCTAATATCAAATTTCAATATTTTAATAGTTTTAAGAAAAAAGGACAATAAGTTTTTCTTTATTAAAGGCTTCATTTGAGGTTTCTGACATCTATTTTATTGCTATAAATTGACCTGTTTTTTTACTATTGGCTTTTACTTTGCCTCATGGGATCTCTATTCTTAATAACTGATATATTTATAATTGTGTTTTAATAATATATTCTTCCTAACGAATATGACATCTCTTTCTTGTTCTGGAGGCATTTTCCTCTCAGCAGGGTTGAATACATAGCAATTTAATTACAATTTAGTCAGATATAAAAAATGATAGTCGTCCTTGATTAGAGTCTCTTTGGCCTTTTGTTTCGGTTACAAGGATATCATTTCTCTTGCCAGATTCTGGAATTAATTTAATCCTATTATCCAATAACAAAGTATTTTATTCCCTTAATAAATAGAATGTACTGTTATTGGCGTGATTAACGTACTCTTTGGGTTGAAAATTTATCACAAGTTTGGGCTTTATAGGCATAAAAACAATGCAATATCCTATATAAATAAAAGCATCTTCACTAAGTTGTTCTGATAAGTTTCAAAAGCAGAATTATACACATTCATAAAAATCAATCAAAAAATAATTACCACAGGTTGTAAAGATTTAAGAATTCTTATCGATCAACTAATTTGAAGATAATAAGATTGTGGCTTGCCTCTGGATTCTAGGGGTAATATTATGGCTTGTGCTCTCTATGAAAATCTGAAAGTCTCTCCATCTGCTCGAGATCTTAACTTTGCTATTATAATGTTAGTTAAATTTAACCTAAACTCTTTTTATTATGCATAACCTAGTCATAGCGCTTATTCTTGATGATATGATCATAGCGTTTGAGAGTATCATGCACTCCAAGAGGACTCTATGGGTTATAACCTGTCTCTCTTTACTCTGATTTCAAAGGCAATAGAGATGAGGCTTCCGCATTATAGTTTACTGTGCCAGCTTAGTGCGCGTTTATATATTTCTCCACTTGAATTTTATTATCATAGTATTCTAATGTTTAATCAAGGTGCTTGTAATTAAAGCATATAAAGTTCAATATAATTACTTGTAAAGCAGACCAGGCAGTCTAGAATTGTGAGTTTTTATGGGGTTCTTGTTGTATTGATTAATTATCTGTCCATAGGTTAAATTTAAAGCCGTTGGCTACGCATCTAGCTCCCTCTTATCTTCAATAGGTTGTTGGTAATCAATTATTTTCCTAGATCTAATTAATTAACAAGAAAAATAGGAAGAGAAAATTAAAATCTCTACTCACTAAGTGCCTTATCGAATCTTTTATTGTTTCAGCTTTACACTCCATAACTGCTTTTTGGATTCTATGAAATGTAGCTCCCGTTTTGTCGGAACTGATTAGTTTAATTATCTCTTTAAATTGTACTCTCCTCAAGGACTTAGTCATACTCGTGTTCCTCCAAGGGTTTCTACTTTCCGTGGATTTTGTGGCTGAGCATTTGATAGAAACTTGTCTTGCTGTCTAAGATTTTCTTGATCTCCTTCTTCACATCTATCAAACATAAGGATGATTAAAATAAGAGATAAGTTTGACAATCTAAAATAGCATCTTGCTTAGCTCTGTCAGCCATCTGATCTACTTCTTTCTTGTTGTCATACACATTGGTAATTCTTAATTCCTTCCCCATTTTCTAGTCTGAGAAAGTTTAAAATAGCAACATTAACAAATCATAATAATAAAGTTGGATACTTTTGCATCATATAGTCAGGTTTGTTGTTTTACTAAGGTCTTTCAGTTTCGTTTTTCCTGGCTATTTCAGCGAGTCTTTGGTTTAAGAAGTCATTCTTTTCCTTTTATGGACTAGTCTTACTCATTTCTTAGTTTAAATTAAGTAAAATTAGGATATCTACTCATATTTAAAGTTAGATGAGAGATTTTTTAGCAGCAGTCTGTCATAGTGAGCTTGTGTTGAGAACTTCTTCTTTTGAAGATTAGTTTCATGCTAAATTTGGATTTATTTGTTATTGTCTATTTCCTTTTACTGAGAAAATGAAATATTGTTTATGTTGGTGTTTGTCTGACTCGTCTCATCATCATCTAAATCTTTGAAGGGACTCAAGAGTGCTGGGCTTTATCTTTATTAAGAGGTATAAGCTATATGAGGAGGCAGGATTTAAGATGAATTTTCTAATCATTAATTTTCTAGAGGAGGTTAAATTAAACTCAAAGATCCATATAATTTGTGCATAGGTTGAATTTCTATTGTTGAGAGAGGCTGAAAATCATTTTCTGCAAGCTCATCGTCATCTATATTGTAGTCGTAAGCTGCTTTATTGATGGCCATATTCTCTCTAAATTTAATTTAAATTATATATTAAATAGAAATTAAATCAGCTATTTTTTCTCCAAAATCGATCATGCTTTAATGATAATGAGATAAGTGTCTTTCTTATTAAGTGAGATTAGGTAATCTCTAATTTCCTCAAAAATAAATTTGTGCTACAAATCGGGGTTTAAGAGTTTTCTGAGGCAGTTAATGTTTAAGTTATCCATGGTTCTCTTTAAGTCATCCTATTTATCATTATTTTTATTAAACCAGCTGTGTAAATAGCTCCAAATGCATATTAATTGTATATAAACAACATATCATATTAATTAAATATAACTTGTTTTGTGTGATATAATTTATTTTATGTTTATATTAAAAAAGATAATGATATATTTGTATTCTATCCTTGGGCATCGGCAATAGTAATTGGTAGTAAGCTTGAGTTGGCGAATGTAGGGGGATCAGGCAGATTGGGAGAGCGATTTAGGCTGAAAGAAGGAGTGAGTGATGACTAGCTTTCTCTTGGCTAGGGGAGTTAATAATTCTGCAGCATTTATTTATTTTATAAGTATCTACTTCATTCAGTCAAATCTCATATTTTAGATTCATAATTAAATATATCTTGATACGATATGCCTGAAATCCATTCAAAGTATCTACTTACTATTCGATCAAATGCTCATTCAGCAACAAATAAGCAAAACCTTAAACCATTCAAAAACTTCAATTAAATTTGAATAAGAGTTCTAATTCGGACGTTTTTAGATAGGAAATATAACTTCAAGTATTTTTCACAAAATGAGCTTTGAAAATTATGGAGCAATAATTTTAATTAAAAAAGAGAAGTAGCATGTCATGATATGCTATTTGCAATTTAGTAAGTAAATATTATTTAAAATGGGGAACTAAATGTGTATTAAATAGAGTATGTAAATGCATATGTTATAATGTGCTGTTAAGTGTAAAATGAAATAGTGGAGGTACCTCGGCCTTCGCAGTTTAACAATAGAGGCAAAAGAAGCATCATTAGCTCGCAGCAACTAAAGAATAAATCATTTATGTACTTCAATCCTGATTTCCAAACTGACGAGTCCTAGGTAAAGGTTATTTCATTTGCTTGCATTATTATTAATATTTAAGTTAAAACTTTGTGCTTTAGAGTAATGGAATGAGAAGAGGGTATGAAGATAGCTTTATCCTTGCTGATAGGTGAAATGGGAGAAGCCTAGTGCCTGATAGAATTGATAGAGTTTTTTCCTCAATGGGTCTGAGTGATAGCGATACTTATGTCAGAGCATCTCCGCTAAACTCTAGACTGATTAAAACTAATGCCAAAGGCTAAGAGAAAGTGGTATCAGAGGAAGAAGGAGGAATAGTCTTTCGATTGAAAAATGATCATCCTATTCACCATCTGTCATTTAGCTAGAAGAAGAAACGAGGCTTCAGAAACAACTACGAATTAAATTTTTGCACTTTACTCTAAACTAACATGAGTATTAGTATTAGTTAATTTGACAAGAAATACTTCTTAGTTGCAAGTGAGAGAAACCTTAAAGTCCTGTGCTACAATAAGCACACCAATCTTCCAATTATGCTCACTGAGTATGATGTTGATAGCTACAGCAAGAGACTAAATTAATTATCTCAATAATTAATTTTTAATAAACAGTGGTAAATAATTGATGTAATTGGTTTTAATGATTTCTGTTTAAATTGTTTTCCCTTCTCAGATTAGAAGTAAAAAATTATTTATTAAACCCAAATCCTCTATAATATCTCAATACTTTACCTTTTAACAATTTAATTACACTTACTTTAGATTTAAAAATTGCAAGAGAATAATCTACGCTGCATTTTTGGACGACAACAACCCCTCTCGGATCTTATTGGTGATTGAAAAAAGACAAGAAGATATTCTGTCAGATCTAAAAACACAGATAGAAAGACTCCAAACTCAAATCATCATCTTAGAACTACTTAAAACAAGCTAAAAATAACCCAAAAAGACGCGCACCATAGATAAATAGTTTGCAAGTATTAGGGGAGGTGCAAATAAAGAAAAAGAAAACTATTAAAATGAAGGAGAGAGACTTGAGAATATACCTGAGGAGGGAGATGATTAAAGCAGTGGCATAGACTCCATGTATGAAAATGAAATTATAAACCACCATCGCATTCTCAAGAAAGCAGTCAGAGATAATCTCTACTTCGATAATGATCAAGACAAAAGGATATCTAGTGTCTACTTCCATGATTATAAGTTACTCATAGATGGTAAGAGAACAATATATTTGATGATAAGGTTAAAGTTAATCTACTTGCTGAGAAAGAGAACGAAGCTAAAATAGAGCTAAAGAAGAAGATCTTTACGAAGGGTGGCTATGAAACGAAGCGTAAGCTCTCCTTAAACTTCAACAGTTCGGATTAATTGAAAGTTGCTGCCTCTGGCTAAATTCTCGCTCATTCTTTGCTCACTTAAAATTTGAATAGTTAAAACCAAACTCTCTCACTCTCCTCCGACCAAAGAAAGGGGGCACTACTAGTTGGAGATGAAGGAGAAATAGGAAGGCATTTCGGAAACTTTGTAAACAGATCGAGTCATTACAAATTAAAGAGTCACAAATTAATAAAAAGTAATGAGTTGAGACTAGCTAGCTTTAAGTTGATAAACAACATCTACCAGAATTCCACGCTTTATGTCTATTGCCAAATAAGCAAATCTCTTTTGTCCTAAACTTAGCTTTATATATATATATATTGGTTTCTTTTTAATTATAGAATTTACAAAATATCAGAGAGGTTTGTTGCTAAAATTGAAAACTCAGCTGACTCTGATTCGAAAATAAGCTAAAGCATAGAGTAAGAAGAAAAGACAGAAGATTAGGATCATGATGAGATCTCTACTCCTAAGATGGCTTTTGATAAAGACTTGCCCAGGTTTGGACAAATGTCTCTCCCTAAATTTAGATGTGAAAAATCTGAAGTTAAATTAGTAAATAATGGGGACTCTCAAGAATATATATATACCTTACATGTTTTTTTTTTTTTTTAAAAAATATAATGTTTCATTTAAAGAGATTGAGTTGGGAATCATAAGAATATTTGGAAGTAATGTCTTTATTGATAAATTTACTTCTTATATAAACATTTTGTCTTTGTTGGAGATAAAAAGTAAATGCGAATAGACTACGTTGGCAAAAATAGCAAGTTTAGCTCCTTCCTTGAATTGCAGCCTATTCTCTCGAATTACAACCTAACCATGAAGAGCCTTGATGACTTCATATTTTAGAAACTAGACTGGTCACATTCATACATTTAAATTAGATTGCATTTTGGTCAGATAGGTACAATGACTTTGTTGACTTTACCATCAACTTCTAATTAATCCTTCTATCTATTTATGATTAACAGGAGTCCTGAGAAGCTATTGGTAGTAGGCTCTTATCAAACCGAAAACGAAGAAAGCACTACTGCCATAAGGGATTCGTCGTTCCTTCTTCAAGCAAACTGCGCAAATCCTTCCGCCTCTCTGATAAGAGCATTTAAAACCTCTCTGCGTATAACTGCACTCGAGTATGGCCCCTATGACAATGGGCCTGTGTTAGTGGGCATGGAAAATGGCACACTCATCGTTTTCAACTCAGTGGATCTCTAAAAGCTCTATCACATCAATTTATTCCATAAAGAATGCTATCACAAAAACGCATATAATTTATTCATTTGTTAAAAGAATGCGCAATAACCTCCATCTCTATTGATCCTACTAACCAGATTTTGATATCTTCAAGATAAGCGCAAGAAATGGCTGCAATAGCTTTTATCAAAACTAAGGTGGATTACTTATACCTAGATCTAGGGCAAAGAAGACTCTGCACTATCATATTCGATAAGAGGAATCTATCAAATGCAAAGCAAGGGTAAGGTTCACTCCTTACTTGCAATTAGGATTCATAGCACAAAAGACCCAAAAGCTGTGTAGATACAAGAAATTAACCAATTTAAAAAAGAATAACTTGATGAGCTGCGAGCATTGTAGAATCGCCAAAAAATTATAATGCTCTTCAATTTTATTAAATTCATCAACAAATAGAACTGTGCCTACATTGCCTAATCGTATGAAACAAAATTAGTTTGGGTAGGTCAGTTTTATATATAAATTTAAATCAGTTGTTTAAGGTTTATCCCTCACTCAGAGTAACTCTTTATTTATTCTATTTACCTCTAATGATCCTCGTAGGCGAGCATCTTGTTAAGTTCCTAGCAATTTACTATATGCGGGTCAAGTTATAAAATGGCAAAGATCTTCTTGGATCCAAACTGTGATATTTATAATCCTCCTAGTCTTGAGATAGGTACAGGGCATCTATCTCTTAAAGAAGTTGATCTACGTAGTCTCCTTTCACGGGCTTTTAAGTTCCTATATAATTCTCTGTAAAGTCTGTTGTTTTCATATTGTACCTTGAGTTGGTTGAATTGGAGTCTGGCCTGCTTGATGAGTGCAAGATTGGCAAGGATCTCTTTCTTAATTTGAATGTTCTTCTTCAACAGGTCGAAGTGAGGAGCATCTGCTTGCTTCTTCAACTGCTCGAGTTGAGCATGAACTGCCTTCAAAGCACTTGCGGGCTTTTGATAGTCTTTCTTGATCATAGTATTGCAAGTTTCTAGCCAACCTCGGTCATGTTCTTGGCCTCTGCAGCGAGTGATTGCTGAGTGAGTGTGTTAATATCGTCCTTGAGAGTTGACTCAATTTCTGAAATGTGCTGATCGAACTACAGCAGTCTCTTTGTGAGTTCAACGCACTCTTGTTCTCTCCTGCTTAGCTTCTCTCTGGGGTCCAGATTGTGGAAGAAGCGACTCCATCAATGAAATATGACTTTAATCAATCTCAGCTGTAAGTTGAGCTCTCTCCTAATCTATACTTCATGGCTTGGCTCACCTTGTCATTGCTTATACAAATTGATAACCCTAAATATGTATCTAAACTCAGAGGAATAAAATGAGAAATCATGACTCATTAAAATTAGAGCCATTCATGTTAAGAGAACTCAAGTCTCTTTCAGTTTGCAGTCAGACTCATTGAGGTCTGGTGCTGCCTGGTCTTGGAGAGAGTCTCTTCTTGAATTGCTGTCCTCCAATGACTGATTTGCCATCACCGAATTGAGCAATCAAGTCGCTCTTGTTGTACTCAGTATCCACTATTCTGTCCAAGTCCAATTCCTCCTATCCATCTAGATCCTCTATCTAAACAAAATTCCTGAGCGCCATAGTAGAACATGAACTCGTCAATTCCCATATATCCACCTCCAACTCTTATCAGCAACTTACCGTTGATGATCTTGGCAAAGATACATTCAATCCAAACATGTAGTAGCCTCCTCCTAGTCTCATATACAGGGCAGTTGTTGTTATTAACCCAGTCAGCTAGAAGTTGAATAAGGGAAAGTAAATAGGCTTGTAGTTGATTTGGTGCTTAGGTCTGTTGAAAAATGCTCGAATATTATTAAATTTCTTGACTTGAGCAAGTTTCTCGGCTTTATTGCAATGTTTAAAGGGAAGAAAGAAGAAGCGTTTGTTTCTGTGGACTCTTTGGAAGAGGTCGTTGACTATTTTCTCAGTAAGAGATAGCTGCTCATCAATCTCTATTTGAGCTCTTCTTTCGATTTCAGCAGCATTAACTTCGCCCTTCAGACCCTTCAAGGCTTAAGATAAAAGCTACTTATACTACTTCACTATAAAGATATATGAAGTACTCTTCTAACCTTGTCATTGAGTTTGTCTAGCTGGTCTTGTGCCTGAGTTGCGCCAGAGATGATGTCCTTGACTTCTCCGCTAACTTTGTCAACGAAGTCTTCTTCCTAAGTGTCAGAAGTGTAGCCATCAAATTCCTCAGCCAGAGCTTTCACCACTTAGTTGTCTTCCTTTGCTTACTGAAGCTTCTTGAGCAAGTCTTGAGCTCTGCCTGCCACGAATTAGTACTTCTTCTCGAAGTCAACTCCACCATGCTTGTTCTTGAAGAACTTCAAAGTAAATCAATGATAAGAAGGATATTAAACTTGAGTTGGTTGTCAAGTTGAGTGAATAGAGCAAGCTTAGCATCTAGAAGAGCCTTCAAGTCGAAGATCTCATTGATAAGAGGCCCAAAAGTGGAAGGGTCGTCTCTGTACAAGTCCTTCGCTCTGATCTTCTCCTTTACTAGACTCACTTTGTTCTTAAGAGCATCCTTTTCAACAAGCTGCACACTGATTTGCTTCTTCACATCTTGGATAGCTGCTTGAGAATCCTTGGTACTGCCTGGGTTTACTTTATTAGCCTCTTGAAGAATCTTATCAAGTTCAACTTGGTCAATTTCAAGATTCTTTGCCTTGTCTTCAAGAGTAACTAGAGCCTCTGTTCTCTTCTTGAAGTTCTCATTGATGTCTGCATCAGAGA
>JAJKFJ010008173.1:0-15743 GCA_027382625.1 Tetmemena sp. SeJ-2015 | reverse complement strand
CGCTGTTTAATTTTTGCTAAGAGATCTCCTGTGTGTGCTCTGATGCCCTCAACTCGACTGACTGTTCATAGGTCTGTGGGTTTTAATTCCCTCTTTCTTATCTGCTTTAACAAGAGACTAATCTTAGTCAAGAGGCTTAGCTTCAGCAGACTCCGTGGATCTTATAACATCATTTAGAAGTGGCTTATTGCTCGCTTATTAAGCCAAGTCCAGAGATTATTGCTTGAGTGTCAAGGAGTTTACCATCATGATTAAAAACTTATATAAAAATAATCTCTAACCTCCAAGTTATCTATAAACTTCAATTATTACTTTCTATAACCAAATCCCTAAAAAGAAATGTAATAAAAGTATGGTTTATAGTGGAATATAAGGTGATGAAATAACTGATTTTTATTATGAAATTAACTGAGTATAAAATATTAAATTGTGTGATGTTTAGAGGTTGTATGAATCTGATAGAAAGAGCTGAATTTAATC
Organism: Tetmemena sp. SeJ-2015; assembly: GCA_027382625.1. NCBI lineage: Eukaryota > Ciliophora > Spirotrichea > Sporadotrichida > Oxytrichidae > Tetmemena > Tetmemena sp. SeJ-2015. The sequence continues at coordinate 15,263 of JAJKFJ010008173.1, read as the reverse complement.
ATTACCTTGTCATAAAGTTTTTGATTTCACGGACCTTCTTTTACCTATTCTCATTGAAAGTTAGCTATTAGGCCGAGTCCTTTGGATTTCTTACTATTGGCACCTCTTAATAACTTTCTCTCTAAAAAGATTAACTTTCAGCTGAAGCATTCAAGCTCTTAATTATAGTACAGATTATTTTTTATTGAGCTCTAGTTGTTATTGTTTGTAAAATTGACAGATGATAGTGACTATTCAGGGTTTTGTTAGAGACTGGAATTAGTGGATTCACCCAGCTTACCTATGATAGATACTTATAATATATTTAATGATTTGCCTCTAATTCTTTGTAGAAGCCACTGAAGAATAGGAGACAGACAGCAAGTTGGAGGCAGCCTTTGAACCAGTGTCCACTGTTTTTGCTTGAGCAACTTTGCTGTTGTGGTAGTTATTCTTAGAAATGCTGCTTTAGTTTATTGCCAGCTAGAAGAGACTTCAATTCTGCCTGGGATCTCCATTCATCCCTTCCTTTAAGTCCAAATCAACATTCTTGAAAAGCATGCTCTAAGCTCCAACTGGCAGATTTGTTACCAGTACTCCGCTTGTGGGTGGCTTCAAGTTAAGTTGCTGCTTTAAAATTGGTCGCCCATCAAACAATAAAGAAATTAGAATCAAAAGTCTTGTGGAGAATTTAAGAGTTCTATTTTTAATTCTGCCTTTCAGCTGAGTCTCTCATGCCAGAGTTGAAAGTAAACCCTTAATGCTTGTAGGGACCTATTGGCTAAGTTTGAGCGCTTAGAATATTAGGCTAGAGCAGATTTAGATTTCTTGATTAGTCTAAGTTTAAAGACCTGGAAAAATGTAGCTATTTTTAAGTTAGACTTAGGATAAATCATCTGCTGATTGTTTAAGTTCAAAATTTGACTGAGGGGCTTAGTGTCATGGAGAGTAGTTATATTGCTGGGTGGAGGTGACCCATTGAATGGAATCAGCACCTTCTTGAGAGAAATAAAATGAAAAATACACATTTTGAGCTCGATTATCTTGGATCGATTGTCAAATATCTTTTGTTCCATATTCTTGTAGTCGGTGAAGTTTTAGTTACTTTCTTTGTAGAACGAGTTTGGGAAGTTCTCAGTAACCTCAGGATACTAATATAGAGGGTAGCTAATATTCCTTAATTTAAATTTAATTGATAAATATTGTTTTCGAGTCTGGAATTGCCTAACTGATAATTTTGTCTATTTGAGGATTAGTAAGGTATAAAAGAACAAATATTTTGGGTATAGCTTCTAAGCTTTCATTGTGGTTGAGCTTCCTTAGAGTTCTTTGAATATTACTTTATGACTTGCTCTCTATGATGTTAGATTTGTTGAGGAATGGCAGTTCATAGTCTGGATCTGCTCTGTAGTTAAGCTCTCTATATTCATCCTAATGCATGCGCTGCTTCTAAGGACTTTGTGACTTTCCTTTGCTATTCAACTGATATCCAAGATTCTCTTACCTTCTCTAATCATACTCACCTCTGGTATTACCCTCTCTAACATCTCTATTCTTAATCAATAACTTTTAAAAAAATTTATAATCTCTATTTGTTTTAATCTTTTGGACGCCCTCAAATTCATCTTAACTGTCTCTTAGAGTGGACTATAGTCTCTTATTTTCTATTTAAAGCCGACGAATCTAATCCTCAACAGTCATCACAAAATCCTTCTATCCTCTTTCTCTGGCCAACTATTGCTATGCTACTAATCTCTCCCTCTCTGCTATCAGTTGCCTAAGAGTTTAATTTTACTCAGAATCCTCGTGCTCAGGCCTCCTCCCATATTTTTGAAAGCCTTGGTTTCTCTTTGAAACTATAGATCTATGATGCTTTGACTTTGAGGCATGCAGATCAGGACTGGTTTGAAAGTCTGTTAGAGAGGAGTAATCCAGATTCTAGTAGGGATACTTTTGAGTTAATCTATCCAGACTTGAGTCTCTGTCTCTCTTAGGCAAGAACAATTAGCTCTCTTGTCTTTCTCAAAAAGACAAAAAAAACGAGCATATTTTTAATAATTTTAGGTCTGTCACCTACCTGAGAATAGTTATGCGTATCCTCCGAGTACAAAGTTCTGGGCCCTTCCGTGTCTGATGTGTCATATTTCTTTTGCTTTTTTATTATCTTTTGCAAAACCCCTGCAGTTTAGGACGATATACTTTCCCCTTAATCGAAATAAAAAAAATTTATAGCAAAAGTTCGATTGCTCTTTCTAACTCATTAATTAAGTTCCTCTTACTGTAGTTGCTTTTTGCGTGATGTGTGCTCTCGAATTTCTTCCTCTCATATTGATCTAAATCGTGATATTAGTCTCTATGAATTTCTTGCTGTAATTTATCTCGCCTTGAATAGGCATCAAGCCCTGAAAGCTATTGTCGAGGATGCCTATACACGTCATCCTGAATAATATCAGCTAAGTTTAAATAAAGACTCTATAAAGTTCTTTGGAAACTTTGTGGTCCCTAATTACTTTGGTTTTCTTCTGAAGTGCTCACTTTCATCGACTCTGCTTAGTGAAACCAAGTCAGAGACGTTGGAGGAAGGTAATTTAGTGGAAGTGGACATGTCCTCATGGCCTGTGCTGTACATCGCATTCTCAATCAACTTTTTGGTGCTCTTTATTTCATTCTCAAGCCTCATATTATAGTTCTTTAGCTTTTCTAGGGCTGCCAAATCTGGGTCCTTATTTTTAATAGGCAAGTTCTTAATGTTAACTCTATCGATAAATAGGTGAACTGAATATGTAAGATAAGGAGTTTATTAGTTTTTGTAGCATAGTTCAAAGTCTAAGTGTTTTCCTCAAAATTGTAGTCACTGGGAGAGAGACAAGCTATCATGAGGCAATAGCAGTTGCCTCCAAGGCTTTGCTTTAAAATTGAAGTAAGTTTGCACTCGCGATAAGGGATGTGCTTCGACTCTAAATTTTTGTCAGTAGAAGCTAGAGCCGCTATGCACTTTCGTAAAGTCATTAAGGATTTGTTGATCTAGATTGTCTCTCTTTAAGTTTCCTTGTCAATGTCTCCTATGTATGAAATGCGTTCACTTCCTGCCAGGTCAACTAAGAACATTTTGGAGGAAACTATTGGCGATGGGTTTTAAGTTACAGAAGAATACTAATCAACTTGAATGCTGAAGACACAGTGAGATCTTGATGAGGCATGATTCATTTTATGAGAGGAGACTACCTTGTTCTTGATTCCCTGTTAGTAAAGTGCAACTGCCTCTTGACTGTTGAGGCACTCATAAGTATATAAATTTTCTACTATGAACTGGTCCTTATTATTCCATCTCACTTTCAGCTCAGTTTAGTTTTAGAGGTACCTCCTTCCTCCAGAGCCAAGGACAGAGCTATCATTGAAATTTAGCAAGTCGTAAACTCGTTCGTTATAGATTTAGAAGAAGGAGATACTGAAAGTGAATTTGCTCTTCAAGTGATAAGAAAATAAAGAACTTCGTTTGTATAGAGAGTAATTTAATGATCTTTGATTTTGGTTTTCTGTCTGAAGAATTCTTTGATGGTTCTGACAGCGATGCCCACATTTGGAGTAGGTTTTAAGTTTGCACTCATAGTTGTAACTCAACCATTAGCGGTTCTTTACTCGTACTGGTCGTAATCATAGCCCTCCATGGTATAAGTTTTACCAGAACCTGTTTGTCCATACAAAAATATCGTAGAATTGTAACCCTATTTAAAAATTTTAAGAGTGAGATTCCTTTATTTTTAGCTTCTGTAAAGCTAAAAAAAGTAAAAATTACAAACAAACTATAGAAACCATTTAGTTTCAAAATGGTTTTCATAACAGTTTGCACTTTTCTCTGAAAGAACTGATTGTCAATTACTTACCTCTATGACTCTCTTAACTAGGTAAGAGACTTGAAGTTCATCAAAGACCTAGGCCTAAGAAGATTCTTCTCCAAAAACTTTGTCAAAGTAGAAGGTCTTGGCCTGAGCTTTTCCATTTATAGTTGCGTAGCTCCCATTTATCATATGAGGAAACAACCTAAAGAAACAAGTTACAATTAAAATCAGCAGAAATCATATGAGCAATACTTACTAAACAAAATTCTCTACCTCGTTTGATATTAAGCGAGTTTGTTTCTGGCCTGCGATTAGTTCAGATCGAATAAGGGGTCTGACTCTGACTGCTACCTTGATGTTGCATTATTGCTGGGCTAAACTCATTTATTATAAAAATTAATTTGTATTCTTACACACACTTCACAGATTGCTTTCTTATCTTACATTGATCTTTGTTGATAAGATAGAGACTGTTGCATCGCCTTTGCTTCTATGATTTCATTCTTAATATTGTTTTAGACTGACTGGGTATATCGGAGATTACAAGTGCACTGAGACTAACTCTACTAACTGCAAAGTAGTGACACTCGAATCCAGTTCATCATCTTTCAATTACAACTATCAATTAAAGTCTTATTTCATTAGAGTCATATTTATTTATCAAAGCGACTAGAGTGTTCTGAAAGCATCTGGTTTGCTCAAAAGCACAAAGAGAAGAATGCTTCAGTCATCAACATCCACATCTTCTTATAAATTATCACAAGTATTATACGTTCAGCCCCGATTTTTGACTACTGGCTAGGAAGCCAGCTTTTCCAGTAAGTAGCCACTGTTTTTAGTCTTTTTACAGAACTTTAGAGAAGTCGCTTCAAACCCATCCATATATTGGCATGTTTAGGTCCATAAATTTCCCTACAATTGTAAGATTTAATAAAGTAAAATTACCTTTTTTTGACATTTTTGTAGCAATACTCGCCCGACAAGGAGCGCTTACAGTACCAAGTTTTAACTCAAATGGCAAGTGCTTCGTCCTCGTTCGTCCAGGCAAAACAGAAGCAAACTCAAAAGTTTTTGAAAAATCGGGGATGAACGGATAATACTTTAAATATATGCATGTCTAATCTACTACCAACATAACTAACCCAGTAATGTGCATTAAACAAGGCAATGCAGTGCTGTTCAAAGTGAGCTCTGCAACAAAGTCTTATCCAGTATACTATAAGGATTCTATCCTAAACACCAATAAAGACTTCGACTATGGACCTTTTATGGAATTATAGTCCACTATTGAGAAAGGAGGCTCAACTGTCAACGCCTTCTCTTATGTGTTCAAAGACGCTGGTATCTATGTTTTCAAGCAAGCCAATGATGCTACCTAGTTCACAGTAATAGGAGTAGTTTCAACTGACTAGCAATGTTCAAATTCTGACGCCTTCGTCTAGCCAGCTACAGCAGCATCCCTTGCTTCTATTGGAATAGTGTCTTAACCTAAGATCATCACCCCTCAGTGGTCTTTTATCATAGGAGTGTTCGTTTTCATCCTATTGATATCCTTTGGAATAGTAGCTTTCATAATAGTCATGCACAACAGCAACTCTGCCTAAAACTTGAAGTCTTCAGCCAAGGGCAATCAAAAGAAGAACAACATCTACTACGATTTGATCGAGGATTTGGAAAACAGGGAGCGCAGTCGCAATCGCTGGTGCAAACTTTGCAATAGATTCAGAAGTCTTGCCGCCCAGGCTAAGGTCGTGCCCACTCACCAAGATATAGATGTTACATACAAAGACTTGGAGTTGTTACTTGGAGAGTTCAAAGATTCCATGGAAGTGCTAAAAGAGAAGTTAAAGGAGGACTCCCAGAAAGAGAGAGACCCCCAGCCTGACGAAAATGGAGAATAGGAAGTGCAGGAGAAAGATGAAGAGGACCTCTTGCTAGATGAGTTAGCAGAGTTGAGAAAATTCGTTTTCGACAATAAGGAATGCATTGAGCATTTCTTCGGCATCTAAAGAGAGGATCAAGGCAGAAACAGTGGCGACCTCAAGAACAAGGGAGAGAATGAGGAAGATGAGTTCAACAGGAGCAGAATGGGAGACTTTGACCACGCTGAAGATGGTTTCCATGACCAGAACTCAGTTCACCACTTGTTGAGAGAGCAGCAAGAGCAGGAGGAGCAAGCAGTTGAGAAATTGAAGGAGCAACTCCAGCTAAGCAAGGAGCAATTGCTGAATGAAATCAGAGACAAGAATGATGAGGAGGCTACCAGACTAATTGATGAATTCAAGGCTAAGCTCAATTAAAGATACATCCTTATATTACTAGAGATATATCTTTGTTATTATAAATGCCTAGGGTAATTTGACCGAGAATGAGAGACAAGAACTGCTAGCTGAGATGCAAATGAGACTTAATAGCGTTGAAGGTATTCTTAAGTCAGAGGAGAGTTCTCAAGATAAGAAGCTGCAGGAGGCACTTGCCAGACGCCGCAAGAAGAAGGACGAGCTAGCAAATGTGATGCTCAAGCTCAATGAAGCAAAGAACATGGATAACGATATCTTTACCAAGAACCTTGATGATATAGCCAGACAGGAGTAAGAAGAGAAGGATAGACTGGAGAAGGAATTAGAAGCTGAGAAGGCTAAAGGACTCAAGGAAATTGATCAACAGATGAAGAACTCCCGCAGTGAAAGACTAGCTGACATGGAGAAGCGACTTGAACAGATGCGCAAGAAGAGAGATGGTGAAGTTGCAGCAAAGAATGGAGGTATGGAACTGGGAGACATGCTCAATGAATACGGAAAACTTGTGAAGAAGGTAGAGGAAGAACTAGATGCCTAGAAAGCCAAGGAGATGAGTGTATTGGAGGAGAAACTGTAAAAGCGTAGACAAGAGAGACTTAAGAATATTTATTGCTGCTATCGCAGTTTATCTCTAATGAAATAAGCATGGATATTAAATTAATAGAACGACAGGAAGAACAGAGAGGAAGAGTTCCACACTCACCTCAACTCCAAAAACAAGGACCTCAATGACAACATCGAGTAGATAAAGCAGTTGCTGAAGCCAGTTGTGAATGAAGACTCTAGAATCCAATCTCTGTTAGACCAGTAGCCAGATATTCTGAGACCAGTTTTGAAGGGAGGCGATGAAGATCAGATCCTTATGAAGGAGAACTAGATTAATAAGGATGCTTTAATTTGTTGATAGATGACTTAAGCTCAAATCAGTCCCCTGTAGAAGCAGTTAGAGATATTGTCAGACGAAGAGGACAAGAAGATCTAAAAACTGTAAGAAGACCTCCGTCGCTAGGCAGACCGCCAAGCCAAAGAGAGTGAACAACAGCGCATTAACATAATTTACCATTTTTTGCAAGATGCTATAGGATAAGATAGCAAGTTGCAAGGACCAAACTGAGAAGAAGAGACTCGTAGAGTAATTCGAGAAGCTAGACAAGCAGCTACAAGACATCCAACGTAACCAAACGGAAGAGCAGAATGATAAATTGAGAGAGGCCCTCAAGCAAAGAAAGTAACGCAAGGAGAAGATCACTCAGCAAATGAAGGATCGCTAACAGCAACTCATCCTGGATCAAGTGGACTAAAGAAACAATCAGATAGTCAAACTCAACGGCTCGAAGCCCAACGACAATAACGAGGATATGATGTTTGACAGCCAAAAAGTTGAAGACACTGACGCGTATGTGAAACGCATGACTGGCAAGCTTGGCTAAATGTTCGACAAAGATGAGATGGTGCAAGTGGCTGAGAACTTCCTGGACTAGAAATTTAACTTCTTCATACTACATTAATTCTTCTTTAAGAAGCACTTGAGGGAGTTGCAAGAGTACATGCTGGCTTTGTTTGAAGAGAGAGCTAGGGGAATGCGAAAGTACATCTTCCAGCTCATGACTCAGAAGCAGACAGAGATGGAGCTAATTACTGAGGAGTTTGCACCTCAGTACGACTTCTTGAAGGAGCGAAGAGCCAAGGGCCAGATAAGTGAGCAGTAATACAAAGAAATGGTAGATCGCCTTAGAGATGAAGAAAATGAAAAGAGAATTGATGTTGAGATCCAACTATTATAGAGTTATATGTCATCTTTCAATGAGTAAGGTTTTAAAGGGAGTGGGAATAAAGGAATTGGAGCAGAAGATGGAGGAGGAACTCATGGCTCAATCAGTAAAGAACAAGAGCGAGGCAGAGTAGTCCTTCAAAGACAGACAAGCTGAAGAGAAAATCAAGATGATTGACTACCTCAAAAATAAAGTCATTTTGAGCTATTTACCTGATGTCTGAGAATCAAGGAAACGAGGCTATCAAGCAGTACTTGGAGAGTGAGAAGAAGTCCACTCTCAAAGAGTTAGCAAATTTCAAGAAGGATAAGGAAAAGGAGAAGCAGCATAAGCTGAAGGAATTGGAGAGGAGAAAGAAGGAAAGAGAGCAAGAGCTCAAAGACAAGCAAGACAAGCTCCTCAACTGGGAGGAACGAGTCAAGTAGGAAGATCTATACTTATGAATTCCTATAAGCATCTATCTATTTTGAAGAGGCTAAGCATCTTGAAGCCTTCGAAAAGCAAAAGAACGCAATCTTGGCTAAGAAGATGAAGGAACAGAATGCAGAGTTGCTACTCGACCTCAACAAAGACCAAATCGATAACTTGAAGTCCCAACACGCTCGTGATTTGCAGGCCCTCGAAACTGCGTTGGAGAGGGAGCAGAAGAGACAAATGGAGAACATGAGGGCGCAGATGGGAGATAAGCTTAAGGCCCAAGAGACAGAGAAGGTGCAGAGGGAAATTAAGATGACTCAGCTCATCAAGGACAAGGAGAAGCGCAGCTAAGAGATGCTCAACCTCAGTGTGGCACATTCAAATCTCAACTCTGCCAGAAACGGCACTTCTCAAGGCAACTCTCAAGTCAACTCTGTCCGTAGTGAGGACCAGGAGAAGGCGCTAACCGCCAAAGTGCGCATGATGCAAAAACCTATTGACAAGAAGCAGTACTGCGGTGCTAAGATCGGAGGCCAGTAGGCCAAGATTTATGTGAAGGAGCACCAGAGCAAGAAGATCGAGTTGCAGAGGAGACTCCTGAAGATGGACGAGAAGGCAGAACTCAAAGCCTTCCTACTGGAGAAGTACAAGAGTCAGATCAGCTAGTCACAGAGCAACTTTATGTTTAGTTCTTATAAACAATCAGTCGTAGGCTGCTCTTCCTAACCTGGATGCTCAGAGTTTGTTGCTGCGTGCTCAGTCTACATACTCGGATGAGAGTTTGTAGGAAGATCCTGTTGGAGCATTTGCTGGTTCGATGATTACTTTCAAGGACTTGATAAACCACGTTGAAAGAATAGAAGCCAACTACCAACAGATCAAAAAGAAGCTCAAGGAATGAGCAAAAGTAGGAATATTCACAACCCAACCTAACCAAATTTAATCTTATTTCTTTAACTTTAAAATATAGCATACCCAGATTTTTTTTAACAGTATCTTGCAAATTGGGATATTAAGAATGAAATATTATTGCGTCATGAACTTATTTTAAGCTAAATTAGTAGTGATTAACATGCATTATATGGTAAATGCTCTTATTATAAATCAATAATAATAGCTACTTATCAATTTAAGCGATTCTTAAAGCCCTATATCAAGAGCATGGATCAGCAAAATACCGACACCCAACATCCTACCAATTTAAAGGAAAGAGTGCAGCTAGAGGAAATCAGCAGTGACCAGTTCCACTCTGTGGATGGCCATGACTTAGACTTCGAAAAGCTACACACATTTGATTATTAGTCAAAACTAACTTAGAATCACGTTTAACAGGATTTTTATACTAATTTTTACACATTTTATGTTAAAAGGCTAAAATTTGAAAATAATGGTCATTTAAATACTACTTCCTAGTTGAGAATGATAATTAATCTCTTTCTTTATATCTGCAATTTAATTAAAAACCCATAGTAAAAGATTATAAACTAGACAAATTAATCTGCACCTTAAATTGAAGGGGTCCACAAAGGATAAAAAACCTAAAACATTTCACAAAACAGCATCTAAACTTCATAGTAAGGACAATACTCTAAATCATTATGTATTTATCAATCAGTAAATAAGTTTACTTGGAGTGGAACAACATTAACTTTAGCAATATATAGCGTAATGAATTTACTTATCTATGCTTAACTTCTATGTGCCTTGCGAAAGCAACTATATCAATAACTTTTTAGACTACACTAAGAAGAAACTGCTAAGGGTAGGCACCAAAAAAGAAGAAGTCAAATGGGAAGATAATACAAATACAAACTATAAAGCATAAGTATCTCATCCAACTCAAAATATAAAGTAGCAGTAATACGCAGATGACGTAGTCACTCATTTATTCTATATTTATTAGAAGAAGATTAAGAGGCTGCTTAACAAGAAATAAGATAGCTTTAGATAAAAAAGGAAGAGGTTAATATGTTATAGAGTGTGTAATAAATTGGTGACTGTACTCAAGGGAAAGAAGATGAGAAGGATTATCAAGGACTGCTCTGGCCATGCAGCACCAGGAGAACTTCTGGCTATCATGGGCCCAAGCGGTAGTGGAAAGACATCCTTGCTTAACATAATCGCTCAAAGAACCAACTTAAGTTAAGGTTGCATAGTGAAGGGCGCTCTAGAAGCCAATAAAAGGCCTGTTAAGAAATCTGACTTTGGCAAGTTTGGTGCTTTTGTTCAATAAGATGACCTTATAAGTATATATGTGAGTCTATTTTATTGACGTGCTACTTTCTACATTCACTCCTCGCCAGCTTCTAAAGTTTGCAGCTTAGATGCGAACAACCTTGAAAGGTGAAGATTTAGAACAGCGAGTACAGAGCGTGCTTAAAAGATTGAGGTTGTAAAACTGTGCTAACACCAGAGTAGGAGGCATTTTCCGTAAGGGACTTTCTGGAGGAGAGAAGAAAAGGGCTTCTATTGGGTATGAGTTAATAACAAACCCTAATTTGCTTATGCTTGATGAGCCCACTAGTGGTCTGGACTCTCACACAGCATTTGAAATTTTAAAACTTTTGAAGAAAGAAGCAACCACAAATGGAATGACAGTCATTTGCACAATTCACTAGCCATCCTCCGATATTTATGACTTGTTTGACAGAATCTAAGTTTTGAGTTCATATAAATATACACTTCTGTATTTATACTTGAGCGATGGTTACACTATCTATAATGAAGAAGCGCACAAAATCAAGCAATACTTTGCAGGTGTAGGAATAAACTTCCCTCTTTTCACGAACCCTGCAGACTTTCTAATTAGAATAGCAATCAATCCAGAAGAAATCAACAAGAATACCTCTATCAAATCTCTATATGATTATTCACTTCAACAATATAAGCCTCCTAAAGAGTTCAACTCAATGAATCAGATTCTGAATAACCGATTCTCAATGATTGCAGAATAGAGATAGGTAGGATTCTTCGACTAACTGCGATTTTTAATTATTAGGCAGTATCTTTACTTACTCAAAAACCCTCTGACCTTCTATGGATGTATCTTCATCGCTATTTGTCAAATCATTCTTCAGAGCAGTCTTTTCCACGATTTAGGACAGAAGAGTCTTTCTAAGAGTGACACTCACAGTAATTTTTAGACAATTGCAAGTTGGGCCGGCTTCGTTTTCTTTGCAGTAACTGATCCATTTATTTCTATCGGTATGGCTTAGATTCTTCAAGTAAAGTTATCTCTAAATTAGAGAAATTTAAAGAAGTGAAGGAAAGTTTGCCGATGATAAATCCAGTTTACTATCGAGAGAAAGCTAGTGGGTTCTACTCAGCTCACACCTTTTACTTAGCAGTTTTCATTACCTCAATGTCTGTCCTTATTTTCTATCCTTTCTTAGTTGGAGTTGGAGTGTTCTACTTCTTGAAGCCTCTCAACTAGTAATATATAATAATCTATTGGTAGATCATTTAATAAATAGTCAGGAGCTAACTTGATGCGGTACATAAGTGTGCTTCTTATGGAAAACCTAGTGGGAACTAGCTATGGGCTGATGATGGGATGCTTCCTAAATAACGACTAAACAGCTATTATCCTTATGATGTACACAGTTATTGTCTTTGACATGGGTGCAGGAGTTTTCGCAAATCTCAAGGGAGTAATTAATTCAATCTAAGTTTTTTTCATATTATTTTTAAGCAAACTTCTTCATCAAATTCTTAAGCTATATATCCAATTAAATGATGAATGACTGTTATAAATATCCCCTTTCAGATACTCAAATGAGCTTTTGCTAAGAGTGATCTTAAATGAAAACGAAGGAAAGCTAATTTAATTATATTTTAGGCAAAGAGCTGGTGCTTGATTACTTAACCTACACCTATGGAGAAAGAACCTGCTATCTCGCACTAATGGCTATTATCGTAGTCTTAAATTAAATATAATTATAGTTTAATCTTCTTCGCAGTGGGATGGCTTGCTCTCTACATCAAATCTCGTAAAATATGAAAAGGTATAACAATCGATATCCTAAAACTTTTCTTATTTTTCTTTATTTAAATTTCCAAATCAGTCAAATTAAGATGTGATTGTAATTTAATAAAGACTGTAGAGTGTTGTGATTTTTTATCAGAAAATTTAAGGAGCTTGACGTCATTCTTGACGTCACAATACGCACTTACTACTCCCTTCAGTATTTTTACTTAATAATACGTGCTTGTTATCTTCAGGAAACTCTATCCTAATCTCCTTTAGTTAATAACAAGTTTAAGTGTATTAGTGGAAGTTTATAATAACTAAGAGTTTCAATTTTGTCAGTAATGGAAAGATAGTTGTTCTTAGTGATAATCGATAGGAACTACTTGGTATTGATATGATGTGAGTATTTAAGTTTAATTAGCTAACTGTATATAATTACTCCTAACACAAAAATAGAAAAACACTATAAATCAAAATTTAACCTTGAACGCTAGTTTAATCTAATTATGGACTACAATTATAAAACCCACGACTCAAACAACCATCTTGAAGGATAGTTGCTTCACTAAAGTTCGCATTCTCATCATCATGCAAAAAGAAAGTCCACCAAAAAGTCTCACTAGAAATCCCTTATTCACAGATTAATAAATGATTTGTTCTCTAATTCTTAAACAGAGATAACATTGAAATAGAGGAGGACAACTTTATGACGTCTGTGACGAAGGAAGAAGAGACTAGGCTTTTGATCTAAAAATATGACTAGCAAATGATAGATGAACAAGACAGGATTTTTCTCGAATGGGAAAATGTCAACTTCTATGTGCCAGTTAAATCCAAGAGGTTCATGTTAATTAACTAAAGCCTAAAGAAAGAAGTTATTGACACGGAATCGCTTTTACCAGTCAAGAATAATGCAATTGAGCAAGATATAAACTCGGCAAGTAAAAATTTCTAATCCTTTCAACATCAGACTGCGCAAAACCATGCTAGTGACCTAGTTGTCTATGAAAAATTTATTATGCACAAGTAGAGAATACTTAAAAATATCTCTGGCTTTGCTAAACCTGGGGAACTGTTGGCTATAATGGGTCCTAGTGGGTCTGGAAAGACCAGTCTTCTCAATATTTTGTCACAGAGATCTAATCTCAGCAAAAAGTTAACCATATCTCAATATATTTAGCTTAAAGAGTGTTGTAACAGGTAGTATCACTGCTAATGGCAGGGTCCTTGAAAAAGATGATTTTGGAAAGTTTGCAGCCTTTGTTCAATAAGACGATGTGCTCACAATTACGATGACTCCTTACGAACTTTTTAAATTCGCTGCGAGACTTCGAACTAACTTGAACAAAGAATAGATTGAGGAGTTAGTTCAGAGTATCATATACAGGCTGAGACTTTAGAACTGCATGGATACGTATGTTGGAGGGTTTTTCATGAAAGGTCTTTCAGGTGGAGAAAAAAAGCGCACATCAATTGGTTATGAACTAATTACAAACCCAAACTTATTGCTTCTAGATGAACCAACCAGCGGCTTAGACTCGACAACAGCTCTGTAGATAATTAAACTACTGAAGCATGAAGCCAAGAAGGGCATGACTATAGTTTGCACTATTCACCAGCCATCCTCGGAGATCTACTCTCAGTTCGATAGATTAATGATGCTCTCTGATGGTGACGCAATTTTCAATGGAAGAACTAGCATCATCCCCAAATTTTTAGCCGACAACAATTTACATTAAATTCTAAGTCATTTTATTAATTTGCCACTTCCTAAATTCACAAATCCAGCTGACTTTTTCCTTAAAATAGCTATTGACCCAAAGTTGGTGAATCCATTGTAGACTACTCAAAATATTGTTTAGTCAGCATTGGAGATCTACTATAGCGAGGTAAAAACACTTCCACCAGAGAGGAAAAAAGGATTGAGAGTAACAATGATTGGCAAGGAAAGATCTGTTTCCTTCTTTCTTCAATTCAGGCTAATTTTCATGAGAACGATCCTCTAAAGAATTAAAGTTATAGCTTAAAGTCTAATAACAAATAAAAGTATAGTTTACATAGTAAGAAACCCTCGAACTCTTTATGGTTTGTTTGGACTGTCTATCTTTATGGCTTTCCTTATGTCTTCAGTTTATCATGACATAGGAAGCAAAGACATTGACTTCTTCGCTTCGTAGTCTTTCAATTCTGGGTTGACTATGAGTTGGCTAGGCTATTGCTTCTTCAGTAGCATCGATCAATTCATAGTCATGGCTATGGCCTAGATCTTACAGCTAAAAAAATACATGCTCCCTATTTTGATGCCAGTTTTTGTCAGAGAAAGAAAAGCTAAACTCTATAATGAGCATGCCTCTTTCTTAGGTATATTTGTATAAATAAATTTGCATAAGTGTAATAAATATTGTCAGCCGCAACTTTAGCACTTATGTTCTATCCATTCTGTGTTGGACTAATATCCTACTAGTTTGTTTAGTTCGATGACAACTCAAGTAAATAAATTATAGGTTATTTATTATCAGCCTAGCATTTATTTACTTGGGTGGGAACGCTGATCATCGAAGCTTTAATAGGGTCCTCTTTTGGATTTATGATAGGAGCGTTGTTCAGCAATGATCAGTAGGCTATCTAGATAGTAAATTTGTTCATGATAATTTTCAACTTGGGTGCAGGCTCCTTCTCTAACCTCTCACAAGCAAATGGCTTTAGTAAATTCTTAAGTTGGATCTCTCCAATTATTACTTTAAAGTTATTGAATAAGTATCGCTTTAAGAATGATGAATGAGATACTGTAACGAAATCCTTCTCCGTCTGCTGTTAAGTAAGAAGTGGTATGGGGAAGGCGTGCTTTACTTCTTCGCTTACACCTATGGAAATAAGACATGCTATCTTGTCCTCGCGGGTATGGTTTGCTTATTCGTTTTACTCGGGTGGATTATCACTGTTGTAAAGACTCGCTACTTCATTTGATTTCATCTCCAACTATCCT
>JAJKFJ010008147.1:0-15761 GCA_027382625.1 Tetmemena sp. SeJ-2015 | reverse complement strand
AACCATGGAGTCTCTTCTGACAATAAACATGGAAGCCATCCCTCGCAGTTTAGACATCGACAAGTATCTCTTGATAGGTCTGAGCAATCAATTTACTAAAATACATCAAACTCCAAGATATAGCTAGAAATTATTTGATGAATGGTTCCATTGTGGAGTATGATGTATCAACTAGCAAAAGAGAGACAATTATGCATTCTCATCATGAAGGAGAAGTCTGGGGACTAGCAGCTGTTCACTAATCAATTCCTTATTATAATATAATTAACTTTGCCTTTATGATTGAAGGTCAAGGTTTGTTTTTCACAAGTGGAGACGACAACAAGATCTTCTTATTTGACGTGGTGAAGAAGAAAAAGATCCAACAAGGAGAGGTCAATCTCAACCCAAGTGATCATGTCGAATATGATGAAGTTAACAATGAAGAGAGGAAGTAATTAGTCACCAAGGCAAAGCCAGGATAAATAATTTAAATACTTTAGGAGTTTAGAGCACCAAAAAGTTGGTATGCAGAGCTTCCACTACTTCCAAAGAGCCACCTGAAAATTAATCAAGAGCCTTGGCTTATAACTAAAAACTGAAGCACTTAGCAGTCGCCGATAACTTGGGAAATGTGAGCATCAGACAAGTTCAATTTGTAGAGAGAGCAAATCTAGATTAAGTCATCTTCACTCTAATGCTTAGAATAAAGTATGGTTTGATTTATTCTAACAGATCCCAAAGAGTGGATCGAGTGCATGCTTTACAATCCCACGGAGACTAAACTGGCAGTAGGAAGCCATGATAACCTAATTTACATATATGATGTGCAGAGAAACTACAAACTCGTGAACAAGTTAGTGGGACACAGTTCTTTCATCACTGCTTTAGATTGGAGTATAGACACTAACCCTCAGTACATTAGGTCCAACTGCGGAGCTTATGAACTGCTATTTTTCAATGCTGATACTGGAAAGTAAGACAAGAGTGGAGCATCAAATAAACCTATCTACACTAAGTTTTCATAAAAACACTTAATTCTAGAGTAGTAAAACTAGTTCTCAGAAAATAAGATATCTTAAGTTAAAATTAATTTAGTTGAATTTATAAATTTCAAGCTTTTATAAGATAAAATTATAAAATCTGAGGAAATATGGATAATGTTGCTAATTTTAGAATAATTTTAAGATTAATTTTTCTAAAAATTAAATGATTTAAAGCTGATTTAAAGTATGTTTACAAGAGGAACAACTTGGGCATCGTAATGTTGTAAATTCGGATGGTCAGTGGAAGGCATTTACCCTCCAGGATGCGATGGAACTCATATAAACTCAGTTGATAAATGCAATAGGTGGGGCTTGATTGCCACTGGAGATGATTATGGGCTTGTCAATATTTATAGAGATCCGGTCAGAAGTAATCAGCACTAAGCCCGCTCATTAAAAACTTATTCAAATTAAATCTTCAAGTATTGAGAATAATTAACCATATTTGAGGAGTATTTATAATAAAGTACAAATGGTTATTATGTCAAAGTTGCCATAATTTTAGAAAAATTGTAATTATATTTTGTGTTAAATTTTTATTTGCTTTAAAGATATATTCTAATGAAGATGATGATAAGTCTTAATATCTAATTTAACATTTAGAGGTCACAGCGAACACGTTTCTCAAGTAGAATTTTTGAATGAGGGGTAGTATCTTTTATCAGTAGGTGGCATGGATTAGACTGTAATTTAGTGGAAACTTTACCAACCAGGCAGTAACCAACAAGAAGAGTCTAATGAAATGTGAAAAATAAATAATTTTAAAGCAATTTTCATCTGAGATTTACATCCCAAATTTTTCTTTTAAAAAAATGAATGCGACTAAAAGCAAACTAATAAATTATAACGAATTCATAATATAAAATAAATTTTATTTCACTTTGATTATGAAGATAAAATGATCTTTCACAAAAAGACTAACTTAAAAATGCCTAAGAATTTAAGAAAGAATCGAAGTATTTTTTATTTCTAGAAATTAACTATCTTACTGCAGCTAAAGAAGAGAAGAACAAGCTCGAACTAGTAGAGATCAGATTTAGAGTGATATATTCAAACTATCTATAATTATGAAATTTATTAATTTTTAATGTCGCTAATCTTTCCATTACGACAAATTTAAATGCAAATAGTCTTATTAACCTAACTTCTTGGTTTTCATCCTGCAATAGTAGGAAATTTTTGATGCAAGTGGTTGCCCACTGAGTCGTAAATATCCCTACAAACTATAAAACCATAAAGAACTTACATAGGATAATAACTGATTTTCTAATTCAGTACGATAAGTGCCGTTTTAAGAAATTGATTATTAATTATATTCCTAAAATTTTACTTTACTTTACTTACTCATCCTGCAATGACTCAGTGCCTTCCCGCAAACCCTAGAAAGAAGAGATTTAATAACTGTTATTGCTTTCTTAGTAGTTGAACACTTTTAACAGATGAGCTTTTTATTTTGCAGAGATATTCAGAAATTCTTGATGATTAAAACGTACTATACTAGCTTATCTCATAACTGTAACAAAAGCAGTACTTTTTTCTCCACTTTCGAGGGTTTGCGGGAAGGATCTGAGTCATTGGATGATGAAAACTAAGAAGTTAGGTCTTGAAGATTATTTGCATTTAAATTTGTCGTAATGGAAAGATTAGCGACATTAAAAAATTAATAAATTTCATAATTATAGATAGTATGAATATATCACTCTAAATCTGATCTCCACAAGTTCGAGCTTGTTCTTCTCATCTTTAGCTATAGTAAGATAGTGAATTTCTAAAAAGAAAAAAACTTAGATTCTTAATTAAATTCTTTGGTCTATTAAGAACTTATCTTTAGAACATTTACATTGATTTTCTTGAAGTGAAACTTATCATTATCCAATCAGTTTTACAAATTAAATCTTCCTCTAAAAATTCAAAAATTTATTTTTAACATATTTAATCTAAGAATAGGAATGCTTAAATGCTACTAAATTTGTGCCTAGTTAATTATTTTTAAATATAAATAAAAATGCAACTACATTCTCATGAGTTAATTTTAATCAAACTTTACAGTATAGAGTTTGGCATTGTATACATTCAAAAAATTATTTGCTAAAAATATTTATATCAACTGGATCTAACACTACTCCATAACAGTAAAAATAGAGTTAACAATTTATTGAAGTAAAGGCATACATAGCTCTCATCGATATCAGCAGTCCCATCAAACTAGGGGACGAATAGCTTAGGATCCAAAAATTACAGAGAATCCATCTTTTCCATCTTTGTTTAATAATTATCTGGATAGAGTTTAATTTAATTACAAGAATTATTTAACTCTGTGCATCATTAAAGCAGCAATGAGCAAAACATTAATTGCGTTAAGATTAATTTATTAAAAATTTAAATGATCTATTTATAATTTTAATTTTCTAAAATTATCCTTTTTGCTTTGCACTTTTGATTAAAGATAAAAATTTGAAGGGGAGGCTCGGCAAATATGGCTTTCGCTAATTCACAACAAAGTATACTATTACGCTCTCGGCATGCATCAAGTTCTTAACATCCGTGAGGAACCCTGTCAGGTTAGTCAATACTTGCTGAAAATAGAAAGTGAAAACAAAGCATCAATTAGCTATGGCGAAGAGCTAGAAAGCAGAGAGAACATAACAGATAAGATTGGGATCAATGGTTCCGTCAGAATGGAGCTCGCTATTTTTCAAATCTGATTTGGATATATAGGTAAGGTCAAACAATTCTATTGAGACTTTTCACTTGTAATTAAATTTCTTCACTTAAAATCCCTTAACTCTATCTCTCAACTTGGGCAATTGGGGTTTTAGTTCAAACAATAGCTGTATTTTCTTTATGTTCTCCTAAATAGAAATTAATTTAAAATATTAAATAAAGCTTATGAATTACGAATCGTTTTATAATTAAAAATTATCATTAATTTAATTTTAAAGTGCTAGAGGGATGTTAAATTTAGTTATTTTGGCTACTATCTCTGATCAATGATAAAATCTTCAATTTATTTTCATTTGATTAACTGCAAAGCTTGTCTTCCTTCTGATTCAGCTAAGTGCCCATTAATAAAATATATTTAATGCCTAAAGAGATGCGGAGAAAAGGAGTATAAAAAGTTACATGAAATCAAGATGAGTAATCTCAACGACCTCATTTTCTCTTGCAAATTCAAACTTTACTGCTCAGAAAATATCATAAATTTGAGATGTTTTTAAAATTAGAAGAAAAAAGGAGATTAATTCGTTAGGGGGGCGCTATTGACCCCCTGCTTAAATTAAATATGTTTAAGTTGGAATTCTACATATTTTATTTTAGCTATCTCAAAACTGAGTAGGACTTTAGCACATCTAAAGTTTTCTTATAAAATCGGTTACGCCTTAATTGCTATTTTTTCTTTGGCCAATTTGCACAATAAAGGCGTTATCGATTTTATAAAAATACTCTCGTTTTGCTAATTATACTCTGTTTTGTAATAGCTATTATAAAATATGTAGAATTCCAATTAAAAAACTATCTTTTAAGCATGGTGTCAAAAACGCTTCCAAACGAATAAATCTCTTTTTTTTCCGAATTTTAAAAACCATCTCTAAATCTATGATATTGCCTACCAAAATTATTAAAGCCACTATTCAAACTGCATTTATAGGCTAATGAAATTATTTTTAATAGGGAGATCTATAACAGAGAGAGATAGAACAAGCCCTTTAAAGACTTGAACAATGATCTGGCCTCTGAAGCTGATCAACTATTATAGATGTTCAATTCGATATATGCTGAAGAAGACGAGAATATGAATTCTTTTAGCAAACAAGATTAGGAAAAGGAGCAACTATAATTTAGAATTACTTTTTATCAGGAAGAAAGAGTGGGGTCAAATGAAAAACATATTTAATAGAATAATGCATTACTTGAAGAACATAAGTCTCTTGAATAAGAGTAATTATTTTTATTCAAGATAGGGAAAAAATATTTTCCTGGAAAAAACCATTTTTTGTCAGATTTCTTTTTAATTGTGAAATTTTCTTCTATTTTCCCAAAAATAGTTTTTTCTCACTCAAAAAATACTCCTGATTGTTTAATGAAATTACTTTTTGAATTAATTTTACCATAACTTAATAGATTGAGCAAAGTATAAAATGAATATTTTGAAGAGAAGTAAAATTAATTAACTTGCCGAGGAGGTCATCCATTAAAGCAAACGACCAAGAGATATTAAGGATCCATTAGTTGTGATTTTTGCGGGATAGGAAATTTATAAAACCTTGAATTTTTCTTCAGATGCGAATACAATTGCAATTTTGATTGCTGCGTAGGTTGCTATATGTCTTAACAGTATGATCGGAGCGAGCATACCAACAAGACTTAAAATAATAATTGTATTAATGGAATTATAAAACAAATATTATTTACATAAAAGATTAAAGAAATAAAGCTTCTCTTAGAGAAGAGGAAGAATGAAGATTAGGATAAAGATGAGACAAATTAAGCCCTCAATGAATAAATGCTTAGTAAGCGTTTAAATTGAGAACTTTCAATAAGAAAAATTCGATATATATGAGAAAGAAAGAAGATTTATTTAAAAGGAAGTACAAAATAAATCTAAAATGAAAATAATGACTTAATTAATTTTTTTTAAAGATTGAACTTTAATATTATAAGAACTTATATTCTTAATCAAAAGAAGCTTAGAATTGAAGATGGATAAATTCATTACTATTTTCAAATTTTCTCTTCCCAAATCATAAATTTCTGATTTAGTAATGTGGAAAATTTGTATGATGGTTATCATTTATACTCTTTAAAATAATATTCTTCATTAAAAGAAAAATTTAAACCGTTTTGGTAAGAATAGCTTCTCCTTTTTATCTTCTTCTAGTTTTTAATTCATAGATAGATAAATCAAATTTAAACTAAATTTATATCATTGAAGTTGTTTACTTTAGAAGCATATATTTTCAGTAAAGATTTTAGCACTACTCGCCTTCAAATTATTTTTCAAAAATTATATTGAACGATTCACAAAAAATTAATTAAAGTGAATAAAACTCCACTACAAAACAGTAAAAATACCTCTTTTAATATTACATATATATTATTCAGTGCAAGCAAGCTTAGTGCTAATCAATCTCCTGCTCCACTCTAGCTTTACAAACGAATCAGGATCCAACATTTAATGGTTCTTTCATTAAAACTTAAATTTTTGAAAGCTTGTTTTTAATCTTTGAAAATATGATAGAAACAGATATTTATTTTTTTCAAAATTAGATCTTATCACCTTATATAAATTTTAAATCCTTGAGCAAGTTTATAGCTCTTTATCTATTTATTTAGTTTTTGATATTTCTCTTTTTTTTTACTTTTCTCTATTGTTTTAATTGACCATGTTAAATCATTTGCATGCTCATTATAATTTTATTGCACTAAAAATAATTTAATAGAGAATTGTTCCACCGTTAAAAGTAGGTGGGTCTATTTGATTAATATGAATACTGTCTTTATATCAAGTTGATGCTTCTGATTTCAACTTTCAAAGAATCTCTTATTAAAAACTCATCTTAATTTAATAAATGCAAATATCTGCAGAAATTATTCAATAAAATAACTTCTTGGGTGTTGAAATCATTTACATAATCATCCAATCCTATCTCCTCTATATTTTCTTTTGGTAATAACTATTGATAGTAAATTAAAAATATTTTGTTTTTTATGAAAAAATTATATTCATAATTGAAATAATTTTTTCCTTAAATATTAATTTTAAATATGAAATTGGGCGAGAGGCCTTTCCTGGATTGTAAAATGTTATAAAGATTTATTTATAAAAAACATATGTTGTTTATAGACTATATTGCTTTGCTTCTTATCTAATTTCCATCAATTAAAATGGACTATTTGAATATTGAGGGCCTTTAGTTTTTACCTAAAGCATAATAATTTATTATCAATTATCAAATAAGCTTCTTTTTTATTCATTTGAAAAATTCTGTGTTTATTTTTTGCAAATATTTTGAAAAAAATGATTATAGGGCTTCTAGATTAGATAAATTGTATCAAACACTAGAAAGTATCTATGGAGACCTATATTAGTAGATTATCAGTTTTAGAGTTTACTATTTAAGGATGTATCATTCAATTAAATTATTATTGTATGTTTAATGTGGCTTTAAATGATAAACTTACGAATGATATCTTATCCCCAAATGACTCATTTTCTTCAAAATAAAAGGACCTAGACATTTATATAGTCCATTTAAGTTCAGGAATTAAGCTTTAATGCAAAAATTAATATAGAAGCATCTTTTTTATTAATTAAATAATTCTTTATAGCATTTACAGTCCTATAAAGCCCTCCAAATTAATTCATTATATTAAAATTAGCAATTCTTTGAATTAATTATATTTAATAAGTTTTACAGTAAAGACTTTGGCATTCTTTGCATTCAAAAATAATATATTTAGCTATGCTATTTAAATTCAATTGGGTCCAATACTACTCCGTAGCAGTAAAATAAATATTAAATTTAATGTGAGTAAAGGCAAATATAGTGCTCATCTAACTCAGCAGCACTGCCTTATGCAGGCACGTACAATTCAGGATCCAGAAATTGAATAGACTTAAGAGTTTCTACCATTGATTTGTTGTACTCTGGATATATTTGAGAATTATAAAAAGTTAAAAATTATAATATAAATTAGATTTTAATTAAAAAATCATTAAAAGAAATTCTAGTTGTGTTTTCAGGTTCAAGAGTTATAGGTTTTAGATTTTATTTTATTAGCATCGTTTTTATGATCATTTCTGTCTAATATATAAATGGAGTTAATTTAAAGCCACAATATCAGGTATGTTATTTCATATATTGTGAAATTTTGGATATTAAAAGTAATTTATGAATTAAGATTTGCATATCATTTATTTTTATTATCAATTTAATTTTTCCTAATATTTGCACTTTAAAATGATTTTTTTTGACTTTCTCTGATCAATGAAGTATATCAAATGCTCTTTTTATTAGCATTACTGTAAAACTTGTCTTCCCTCTGAATCTGCTGACTGCCAAAGAGATGTGGAGGGAATGAGTATTCCAAGATAAATAGATTTGTGATGAATAATCTGAACAAACTCATGTTCTCTTGCAAGTTCAAGCCCAACTGCTCCCAGATTACTACCTACTAAAATTACTAAAGCCACTATTCAAGCTGCATGTATAGGCATATATTTTATTAGGGAACTTGATGAGTGTGAGAATGAGATGTGCAAGGTCATTAACAAAAGTCTGGAGTCTGAAAATGCTCAATTTAAAGCGATTATATGTATCATGTAATGCTCAACTCAAGAAGCGTCTCAAAGAGGCACAAATTGAAATGGAGCATTAGAAAATATAATTTGACCTGCAAATTGAGGAATTGAAGGAGCTATAAGTCACTATATTAGAAGGCGCGGCTAATGAGCATCTTAAATTAATTTTTCATCAGGAGAGTCAAAGGATAAAAGACTAATATGAAAAGGTTTAAAAAGAGAAACAGAATTAGCAAGGTTTAATTAACTCCCTTCAAAAATAGATTAAGGATTTAGAGAATGAGAAGCAAAACTAAAAGTAAAAAGCTGATGGAGTCAAAGATTACATTTTATAAATTAAAAAGGTATTTTTAAAGATACTGAGAGAATTTATTCATTCTCAATTCTGTTTTAATTAATAAAAAGTCTTTATTTTCATAAAATTGGCTTAAAAAATAAGAAAATAATGTCACAAGTCAATAACTATGAATATTAATATATTAATAAAAATTTTATTTTAAAGAGAAGTAAAAGAAAATAACTTGCTTTTCTGGGCATAGTTTGAAAGAAAGACCAAATAATCCTTTTGGTAACTGTATCAGTTGTGATATCTGCCTAGTATAAATTAACTAGGTATCCTTACCATTTTTCTTCAGATGCACAAATAATTGCGATTTCTACTGCTGCGCCAATTGCTATATTCAATTGACTGGGCGGGTAGATTTAAGACAATAGTTAATATAAATGAGTTTAATAAATAAATGTAAAGTTCATAAGATTAAAATAGTTGTCCTAATTAAAAAGTAACGAGAAGAGTAAGTAGATGAAGAGGAATTGAAGAGGAAGTTGATTGCTCTACAACTTTTTGCAAAATTGCTTGAATAGTGAGAGTTACTCATAACATAAAAATGTTTTTTGTTTCATAGCTTAAGAGTGCAAAAACTTCATGTTAAGGATGTAACATTTAAATCTTCTCATTGAAAATTAGACATAAATAATCAAAATGGAAATTTCTTAATTTAAAATTTAACCTGAAGTATTTAAGATATGTTTTTTACTATAAAAATAGAATTGTATTTTTCTATCTATAAACAGCTCAGTCATAAATGATTTTATTTAAAAGAAGAAATAATACATAAATTTATTTATGTTTATTTATTATGAAATTACATATTCAGATTTATTAAATTATTAAAAATGTTTACAATTTACATTGCTTATTCTATAAAAGTTAGAGACAATATGAAGTAAATTACTATAAATTTTTTATTTATATATTTAAATCACAATATTTTTATCCATAGTTTTTTTGAGATTAAATAAAAGAAAATTTTAGAATATATCTCAGTAAAAATAAATTTAAATTAAAAATAATATGAGTAAGTGTGTAAATATTCTTCTAAAATTTTTCGGTCTTAAAGGATCTTACATAGCTTGAATTAATTTTACTAAACTCATAAAACTTCAAATCCTTATTTATTTACTTATTTTTTTATAATTAAACTGATTTTCCTCCTTTTAATAACTTTAACCAATATTCGTAACTATCAATGAAAATTATAATTTAGATATTAAAAATTGTCTAATTCACAAATTATTCAAGCGATAATAATTCTTTAATATAGAAAACTAATTTACTTTGTCTAAAAATATTTATAAAATATATTTATATAAGTCCAGTTAATATTGTTTTATAAATTGGAACAAAATTTAACAAATTGTCATTCTTAAATTTTAAGAATATTGAAGAGGCAAATTGTCATTAAATAATTTGCAGTAAAGGGTCTAGCATTCCTTGCATTCAAAAATTACTATCTAAAAAAGATATAATTTGTCATAATTAATTATTCAAGTGGGTCCAGCACCACTCCACAACAGTAAATATTAAAATTTCTATTTTAATAAATATTCCTTTATTAAACTAAAGAATTTAATTCAAATCTGTGACACGGTAAAATAATAAATGAGGTTTCAATCTTGTGGTACCAATTTAAGTGATTGATTAATCCTTCGGTCTGCTACATGTTTGATATATAATATTCTCTACTGCACCTCTCAGTATTGAGAAAAAAAACTATGTGCATTCTTCACAATATTCTTAAAAACTAACTTATGCAGTTAAAAATCGTAGTTAAACGCTCCCTTTCAAAGTTGCAAGAGTTTAATTTCAGTGAATTTAAGGATGTAAAAATGCTTTAAATATGGAAAGTTAATTGCCTCCTTTATTAAATTTTTATTTAATTCTATCTTCCATTTAATTCACAGCTATAGTACAAGCATACGTAGTGTTAATCAATCTCCTGCTCTCCTCCCAGAGATTTTACAAACAAATCGGGATCCAAGAATCCAAGAGGCTTAATTGTTTCTACCATTATAATTTAATTTACATTAGTCAAGATCAAAGGGGATATATGTATTTTAGAATATCCACTTATTACTTATTGCTTTCTGATATTAACTTCTATCTTTTTTCATGAGATAATTTTTAATTTTACTGCAAAACATGCTTACCATCGACCAGTGTAACATGTTTATTTATTTAAATTGATGTCCAAAGTTGTGCGGAGGGCAGGAATATTCCAAGGTGAACAGATTTGTACTGAATAATCTCAATAAGCAAGTGTTTTCTTGTCTATTCAAGCACAGATGTGAGTTGCAGTTCACTTATGAGACTTACCTAAAGCACTATAACGAGTGTCAGCATATATATAATACTTATCTTATCAACAAATTTAAGACAAATATTTTAAATATAATTGTTCAGTAGCACTTCTTAATTTATTTTGGAAAATAAGTGTCTTATTTATAATACTTAATACCAATACTAATCTCTCATTATTTAAGCAAAAGGAACATGAAAAAGAGTGCGAGAGAGAACTTTGCAAAGCCACTATCAGAAGCCTCACCATGGAAAACAAATATATTTTTAAATCCCTACAAGAGTAACTAGATCATGCACAAATTTAAAAAGAACTCTAGACCCAGGTTCTCAAAAACCAGATTTCTGACTTAAAGGATCATCTTATAGAATTAATTCAGAGATGTATTTTCATCTCAAAGGCAAGCTTATAATAAAAAGATCAGATATTTATTTGAAACTTGCAGCTGAAAAGATGATTGAGAAGTAGGAACAGGTTTAGAAAGAGAACATGGAACTCATTCAAAAGTAATTTATCTATTAAATTTCACTCTCATATATTTAAAGACTAGAGTACAGTCTAAAAAGATTGAGGAGTTGGAGAACGAGAAAAAATAGCTGCAAAAGAATTAGGATGGCCTCAAAGAATTTAAAATTTGCATTTACTTTTCTTACTGTAAAAGAGAAACAAAGCAAGGTAGTGTGCTCTTCAGGCCATCCACTTCAGCAAAAAGGAAAGCACCCGTTTGCAAGTAGTATCTCATGCGACCACTGTTTGAGAGGAGACGTGCTGAATCACCCATTCTTTTTCAGGTGTGACAAAAATTGCAACTATGACATCTGCTCTTTTTGCTACTTCCTGGAGATGACAGATTAGAAAGAAGCTCTACAGAAGATTCATTAATAATGTGCTATTTTAAAGATAAAGCTTGTCGGATTTCTCAATAAGTTGAAACAGAAAGAGATGGACGAGCAAGAGAAGAAAAAAAGACTTTTAGCAATGGGGCTGCTCCATGCTATGAGTAACCAATCCTCTTTTAAATAACTTATTCTTTTATTTTTGCAATTATAAATTTTTTAAGTCTTTGGAAGATATCCTTCTCAATCGTATTCAAATTTTGGGAAGAAGATCTTGATTCAAGCAAAAATGAAAGAATATTATACCTATATTTATTCATTTCTACTAATTTTGATCAATAACTCCTTATTCTTAAGAATCCATGTATTCTTAAATAAATATTTTTAAATTAATATATTTTCTAGAAAACAAGCTCGTTTAATTTGGATGTGAAAAATTATAAATAAGCTAGATTTCAATTGGTTTCTTCAAAGATTGTGTCAAAAGAATTTTAACTAACAATTAATTAAGTAATTAAATTCTTAGTCATTTAATTTGAGATGTTAAGACTTTTTCTGCATCGCTTTAATCTTGATCAATTATTATAATAACAGCAATTACTTTGATTTTCATTTAGAGCAACTCGTACTCGATAAAGATAGTGAATATTTATAAGATAAATTTTTAGACACATTATGAAATTTGAACGGTAAAAATTTCCTGAAATAAATTTGCATTTAAATTTAAAGCTGAATATGAAATCTATTATAATTTGCAAAAATTATAAACACAGTTAAATTAGACTTAACTTTAATGTTTAATTTAAATATAAAATTTATCTTTTATATTCAACAAATTATTTTTGCTAAATTAAAATATTTTATTTTCTCTCAATTATTTGCAAATAAGAGCAACAAATCAGTTTTTATATCTTTATAAAAATCTCAAAATTATGAAAATATTTTGCTCATAATTTAAAATGTATAATTCTTCTTTTCTAACTTAATATAAAAATTATTTACTTTAGAAACTAAAAAAAGAAGTGAGAAAAATAATTTTGCAGTAAAGCCTCTTGCAACTCTTACATTCAATAATTTTCTTTTTTAAACTTAAAACTTATTTTTACTGATTGATATATTCAATCGGATTGAACACCACTCCATTACAGTAAATAAATAAAATATATTTTAAACAAATAATAAAGTAATAGCATATGAAGCGCGGATCAATCTCCTTTCCTATATCTCGTTTTACAAACAGATCAGGATCTAAAAGCTTAAAAGACTTGTCTACTGTCGTTACCATTATTTATTAATAATTTATAATCATCAAAATATAAAGTGGATATGCATAATGGAGAGTACTCCAATTTCTTTTATTCTTAAATAAGTTATTTTCTTCGAAATTTTCCTCAAGATTTCATTTTAAATTTATAAATTTACTGCGAAAATTGTTTGCCAACAGAGACAGAAAAATGTTTATTTATTTTGTCATTGTGGAAGTCAGATATAAACCTCCTAAATCAAAAGAGATGATGATTTGTACCTCGATTAGCTAGTTTTCTATTGCAAATTCAAGCCCAGATGCAACTAGCAAATAAGTTATGAGGAATATAATGATCACTATCATGAGTGCAAGCACATTTGATTTGTACTTAAATAAAAAATTAAGATTTATAATGCATTTTTAATTACTATATCAATCTTTTTTTGATTGATTAAAAAGATTTTAAATCTTAAGTAAATTAATCTATTATACAAAGCTCGTTGAATTAGAGATGAAGAACAAATATTATTTAATTAAAATCCCTTCAAAAATAGTTTGACCAAGCTAAGATATAGAAAGAGCAGCTAACTTAAGCCCTTAAAAATGAAATCAGAGAATTGAATGAGCATCTCCTTATTTCTTTCTTTCTTTAATTCTATCTAGATAGAAAACTTAAAAATCAGAATCAATTTTTATTTAAACAAGCCATTTTAGAGATCATTGAGCAAAATGAGGAAGTTTAGAAGTTGAATAATGAGCTTCTTGAAGAGATAAAAATATCTTAATTTATGCATGCTAATACTTATTATATAAAGACAAAGTTCCAGACTTAAAAGATTGATTATTTGGAAGAAAAGATAAAGGGTCTTCATTTCATATATGGAGGATTTGAGAATAAAAATGCTCATTATAAAATTTAATTAGTTAAAAAGAAAACGTTGTGAGTTCTAATGACCATCCACTTCAAATTATTAAGCGAGAGTGGTTAATTTTAGAGTGACTTGCAACCGCTGTCAGAAAAGAGGTGTTTAACCACCCCTTCTTTTACAGATGTGAAATTTGTAACTTAAATAAGTCTAATAATAAAAATAAGCTATATATTATGAGCAACTTTAACATCTGCTCATTTTGCTTATCTGATGAAGTACTATTGATCAAAAGAAAACTCTCTAGAAGATTAATATGAATGTTAAATTTTAATTATTTTTCATATTTTAAGAAAGAATAGAAAGAAAGACTGCTTGATTTGGGTTTGTTTAATACTATGGCAGATGTAGAGTCAATACGATAATAAAGTTTATTTTTAATTTTGAGTCTTTGGAAGAATTAATTCTCGAGAGACTCTAATTTTTAGAAAAAGGAAAATGATAAATACTCAAAAGGTAGCCTGTCTTTATGTATTCAATTTTGCTTATTTGAGCATTCTTTCTCGAACTTTCTTTTTAATAGAGACATTCATAATCATTAATATATTTAGTATTTTCATTCATTCTGATAAAACATACTATACTATAAAATCATTAAAAAATACATAAGGGGAAATAAAAAGATTTTCAATTTGATCATATTATAGCCCAAAAAGTTCTGAAAGAATATGAACGGCTTCATTATAAGAAAATCAGTAAATAAATTATCAAATTTAGGTAAATAATCAATTGTAATCAGCGGGATCTATTTGCTATATCAATTTAGAATCAGATTTTAGCTTTACATACATTTAATGAGAGTAAAATGTTTCAAATAATTAAATGGATTTCTTTATTTGTGCCATTTGAGTAACTCTAATCTGGTAGCTCTTCCTCTATGCGGCTCCTAATTTCATAATTTTTGTTGAATCTCATTATGTTACCATAAATTATAAGCTATAGAGTTAATAAATTGTGTGTATATGAGCTAATAAGTATATAATATGTGAGATTACATACCTGCCATTCTCTTCACAGATGCACTTGGCTATTTTTCATTTGTGGTTAAGTCATCCATCTGATGACCTAGATAAAAAAATAACTAAATGTCTCTAATCAGTACAGTTCATGCAAAAAATGGGTTTTATTCCTTGCAATTTTATCGCAGATCACTTTAAGGAACTGGTCCAACGAAAAAAATTTTAAATCATATTTTGACTTTACTACTTTTTTTCTTCAAAAAGTCTATCATTTTAGAAATGACTGGCTTTTTATAAAATTGTTATTTCCTTTTTATTAAAAAATAACTTGACCCAGAACGAAAGCGGAATCTCTTCAAGACTTAAAAATTTCACATCACATTAAATAGAAAATATAAGTTTATGACCTTAAGACACTTAAATGGAACTTTTAGTTCACAGATGCGTATTTAAATGACCACTCACGATGCAAAGTATTTTGTTTATGCCGAAAGGGGTTTAATAATTCCTATTAAATTTAATTAAGTTTCCATAAAAATCCTTAGAGCTGACTTCTACAGTTGATCTAAGACTCTATTGTGAATTGCAATTCAGACTACTCCCTCCATTAATCCCTCCAATTAGAGTCCCGTCACTCTACTCCTTTTTAGCGTTTTCCTCAATCGTGGTAAGAGTCTGTGTTTGAGGTCTATAGTGATACTCAAAACCCCATAATATGATAAGAAAGTGAAAATAAGTTGTGTATAATTAATTTCTTTATTAATACTTATAATCATGCGAGTCAAACGCGAAATTACTCAAAAATAACTACATGATCCATCCTATCT
>JAJKFJ010008145.1:0-15766 GCA_027382625.1 Tetmemena sp. SeJ-2015 | reverse complement strand
ATAGAAGGTACTAGTGGTCGATTTAACTAAAGTTGGGATTAAAGGATAGGATGATTTAATAAGTGATTGATTTAATTATTGATTGATTAATGATTAGGAATTTAATTTGTTTCTGGAAAAATTTTAATATTCAATTCTAATATCGTAATATTAAGAACATAAAAAATATTATACACAAAGATAATTTAATAAAAAACATATCAAATTGTGACTAAATATATTGTAATTGTTAATTTGTTTATTAAGAAGAAATAATATTGATTTAATACCTCTAACTACCACCTTAATTGATGAATCTAGATTTGCAATTACAAGCGAGGCTCAAGTAGAAGATGCAGACTCTCGAAACCTGGCAGATTGAAAAAGATTTCTTGCATGGTGCTCAGTAAGTCATTTCTATTTAACTTCTTGTAGAGCAATCACAATTGTTGTAAATATATTATATTATTGTTTATTTATTGTTTATAATCATTAGCTAGGCGTGTAGGTTCGCCCAGTACGACAATGTTTCGAAGAGATTGGGCGAGAGTTATTAAGAGCTCTCCAGTCTTAATAATAGTTCTACAGGAGTAGCTGTCACCACCTAAAGCCTAGTTAACTCCTAACTTAAGCTTAACTCCCCAGAAATTTGCTCTTTAAACCAATTAGACTTTGCTAGTTACAAAATGTTTTAAGTGTTTTTTATTCTATCAAATATTTACTTATTTATTTTGCTAGTTAGCAATAGTATTCTCTCTCATTTAATATTAATTGATAAGGAAAGATAATAATATATATATATATATTCATTACAGCCGCTAACCATCAACAGTTTGTTCAAGGAAAGCTTGCAAGCCACCTCGCTCCAAGAAATTATTTCAGCCTTGCTACATTCCAAAGAGAGAACTCAAGCAAACCCCAAAGAATCTCAGACCTTGTGGACAAAAATAGATTTTAATTTTAGATTGTTGGGTGGCGGATATGAGAATATCCAAAATTTAATAAGTTAATAAAATTGTTATGGATAAAAAAAGTCTCAAAATTACAATTCGGGTCACAATCACTCAAATTTAATAAAATTTGAGTAAAAATTAATATAATTGGTAAATGTGATTGACTAATAATTCACCACTGATAAATAAAAAATATAAATAGATAATTTTTTTAAAAATACTAATTTTATATCATTTTTTGAGTTAGTCAAATTAGCATTTAATCTATTTTTATTCTAAGAAAAATCAATTGGAAATTTTATAAGAAAAAGGCTCTATAATATTTTATAAATTATTATGAATAGCTAGTTTAAGAGAGGCATACTTATAAATCGTTTAAATTATCGTATTTTAATCATTTAGAGCAAAAGTTTATTAAATAAAATAGTTAATAAATGAGATAATTTAGAACTCTAAAGAGTCCTTGGCATTGCTAATTCATTAAACAAACTTCCTTTAATTTGCTGTCCTCCTTCAGACATCAACTATTTAAATAAAATATATTTGGGTAATTCAGATGGCCTGATGCCTCTGTTTAACAGAAGTCAATTTATACCTCCCACCCCATCTCGCATCACTGATTCAATCCTCACCTTACACAATTAAAATCTCCTTAAAAATTAAATATTTTCCATTTAAAAGCTTTCCAATTTAATTTGGGTATTGATTATTAGCCCTCAAGTGATTGAATAATATACTATTTTTTAGATTTGAAGCGAAATTAGTTAATATTTGAGAGATTTCTTCAGTAAATTTATAATGGAAGGGGCCATTATGACTCCTCACTTTAATTCGCAGCAGCAGCAACTCAAAACTTGCCACTAAATCCGCACTTAAATCTATCTTCAATAAAAATAGTGACCTTATGTTTTTGAAAAGTATTTAAATTATCTATCTTTGCTTCAAATTCTGGAATAGACAAAGGATGGAAACTCTCAGTAGTAATTAATATATTGAATAAATAAATAATCAATGTTCCTAGAATTTAATGGATTTTAAATTGCTCTCAAAATTATGAAGTTAAAACTTCGTTAAAATGAGGTAGTAAATTTAATTAGAAATTTCTCTCAAACTTATAATTTAAGTAAGGAGAGGGAGGCTCTCTGCTTCAATAAAATAAGATTTCTTATCAGGAAGATTGTAAGCCCATCAAAAATATACTTTTTTTATTATTCTGTGGAATTTGTTTACGTCAAACCAAGATAAAACTAGATAGCAACAAAGCCAAAATAATACAGTTTTCTCAAAAATATTTCATACTATATAAGGAGCTTTTATTTATATTTTAAACATAAGGAGCTAATGAGATTTCAGATAACTTTGCCACATTATAAAATATTTAATAGAAATAAGGACTAAGTTTTTAAAAATTAAATAATTTTGTTAGGGTTTATTTTCTTATGAGATATGCTAATCTTTATACTCCTATAATTTTTAAATCTTCCTATTCTGTCTATTTTGGAATCTTTAAAATTATTAAATGCATTTACTTTTATCTTATAAATTAATTTGCAATCTATAAAAATAAATCAGGTGAGCTCGGAGATAAATCTAGCTAAGGGTAAGTAAAGATTAGACCTCAAAAATTAACTTAAGAAATAAATTAGCAAGTATACCACCATAGTGAGGGCTGTTGTCCCCATAATCTAATAAGTATTCAAGCTTTTCAGCTATATTAAAATAAATAGCTAAGGTCTATCTGATCGGCCTGGAATATTGAAAATTATTTTTTCTCCTTCCATTAAAGCTGAGAATTTAATTAACATCTATGATTTGAAGAAATAATAAATGAGAAGTAGAATATAGAAATGACAGTTTAAAATTGTTTTTTTTGTCATTAGATATCAGTAATTTGTTCTGTAACTAATCAAATTCTGATCGCTATAGTTTTCTCTGTAGAGGTATATGGTTCGCGTCTCCTATTCCAGCTTTTATAGTTTATGTGACTCTATAATATCACAAAGAGTGTCATTCAACAAAGGGGTTTCACTGATATAGAGTCATTATAATTTATGATAATATCGATAATGTATGCTTTTTCCTTGAAAATTAGTTAATTTAGAATTACTCAATTTAAAATTTTTCTTTATTAGAGAAAATTCTATATTTTAAGATTCAAACTAAAATAAAAATATTTCTAAAAACTAATTTATTAGTGGCAAGCCAAATTAGTTATTTTTATCAAGGATTTAGATTAATTAAAAATCATATTATCGTAATAAAAATGGAGAAAATACTTTAATCTGAAAAGGATAAAAAAATCTCATAAATATACACAATGAAGGTTATCAATTTTATATATGATAATTATAGAAATGCGATAATGATGATGATGTCAACATAAAATTTAAAATTTAATTAACTTATAATTAATCCATTATGTCATATAATTGTATATAATAGATCTCCTTTTAAATTTTGAATTCTTCTGAAATTAAAATATTGATCTCTACTGAGATTTTTTGCATTATGGTCTTCGGTTAAACCTAAAGTGATTTTGGCAAAACTTTATTATAAAACATCTGCTCAAAATAATTTAGCACAAACCTAGCCATTTATCATTTTATAAAAATAAATAAATTTTTCCTAATATAAAAATTTAAAATAAAAAAATGTATATTTATTAAAAGCCAAAGTGGAAATTTGGCATAAATTTAGAATTGCATTTCCATTTCTAAAAAATATTTGATTATAGTATTGACAATTTTAAAGTTATTTGTGGATTTCTGACATTATTTTTAGGCTTTCTAATTTTGAGGATCAGAAATTGGATCCAAATATTTAATAGAACACTTGCTCTCTTAATTAAAACTGAATAAATTATTTTATTACAAATATATTATTTGTTATATAATTAGTGGGAGAGCTAGTAACTATTCAAGTTTCCAGCTAGGAAGTCTTCAGCTTGAAACTTCAAGGATAACTCGCATTCAAACAAGAGAAGAAAAATCTCTTCTTCTGAGGACCTCATCATTGACTCATCAAACTCAACTCTGGCCAATGCTTTTTCAAATAAAGTAAAATGTATTTCAAATATTACTTTATGTGCTTTGAGCATAAAACGAGGTAAATAGGACACTCTAATTAAATTAATTTTTCCCAAGAGCTTGCAGGCTCAAGTAAGACAGTAAATCTCTAGTGAGTACTAAAACAAAAATTTCAAATAAAGAAGAAACGACCTAATCTATTTAATAGTTTAATTTAATAAAATCGCCAGACTACGCTCCAACTAAGGAATGGATGCTGTGATAATTAAGACTAGAGCTAAGAGAAATATCAATATCGCTATTCTATAATTTTAAAGGGAGAGAAGAATTGAAGTCAATAAAAAATTTTTAATATTCATCTATTTTAGTTAGATTATTTAAGTGTTTTAATTTTTGCTAATTAAAGCATAAATATTTTGATTATAAAATTAATTAGATGTGTGGAGCTGTAATTTATGATATTATGCTTAACTTTTTTCTGCTAATGAATAATACATCGACTGACGGATTTAGAGGATCAGTCTTTAGAGGGGTTTCTAAAATTTTAAAAATGTTACTGACTGTTTTTATGAATATTATGATTCATATTTTTTAGGATTAGTTATTAATTAAAATAAAAGTTTAAAAAGCATAAATGACAATTATTTAGTAATTACTTCTAAAAACAAAAACAAATGGCAGGTAAGGTGTCTGCAAGATATTTTAAGTTCTTCATATTGAATAAGGCACAAACGATTAGTATATATTACCTATTCACTCTTTATATTCACAAAACATAACCTAAAATACTAATTTTCTTTTAATTTCATTTTAGTCCAAAAACATAATTATATTTGAAAATCGTTTTAACTCTTGGAATAAAAGCGGTTGGACTTAAAAATTTTATAGATGATGATCATGGGAAACTTTAAGAAAATCTATATCGGGGCAATTGAATCCCAGGAGGAAGCTGCCAAACTAAATATATTTTATATAAAAAGAACTATATGACAAAATTGCAATCCTAATTCATGGCATGAAAGTAAGTTTCCACACTAGGAATAGATCTTTTCTAAGTGCCTCATATAATTTATAATAATCATTTTAAAATAATCTTAAGTTATTTCACTTAATTTAAAACAATTATAATGGTTTTGAATATTTATGATCATAGAGAGGGAGCGTTTAGCTTTTTCCGGGACTGATGAGCCTGATAGGGTTTCCCGGTCAAAATATAAAAGCCGAAGCACTTTTATATTTGAGACAGCACTTTAAAGTGTGATAAATCTAATTAAATCTATAGGCTAAGACAAACTTCGACTACACGAAGGGACAGATTTTAGAACTGCTGGAAAGTGATCAGTTTACTCTGGAGTAATCAGATAACTGAAGATCCACTTCTCTGGCCAAAAAATAACATAAACCTACTAATAACAATAATACAAGTTTTCGTGGCCCATTTTCTCAATGATCCACTCTCAATTAAAAAATGGAGTAAGCATAAATAATATTTTGTTATGCTCAAGTTATGGCAATATTAATCAGCCCGCTCTAATAATATATGATACGGTATAATAATAAAACTATGATAGGAAAAATTAGATACAAGCAGCAATTTTCTCACATGAGATTCTGCTTAAATTATATTTGAATATAAAGAGGTCATGAGATAGATTATTTCTTCTATAATAGCAAAATAAATTATTTATTTTTTTAAAACATAAAATCAAATCCAACTCTTCTTTACATACTTTGTTTTACCTAAAATCCTTATTCCTGTATTTTTATGCTTTCAAGGTAAATTTAATGAAAAGAGAACTTTATAAATTCAAATCATAAATTCTAAGGAGTTTAAATATGCGTATTCAATCATTAAAAATTTTCAATTATATGGCATTAAAAATTAGGTTTACCTTGACCTCATGGCAGGATATGATTGTAACTTCTTGATGATTACTAACATTTTAGCCTGCCCCTCCAACCGACACTAATTTGACTAATTGTGTATGGGCCGTTTGCTTCAAGCCAGGTATTTAAGTTTATACTCTAAAAAATGACTTTAGATGGGACTCAAGTCTTAGTTGCAGTAGCTGACCGCGTTTTTATATATGACGCCTTGACAGGTGAGATGATCAAGTAAACCAGAGGTAATTTGAATTTCATATTAAGCATGTTTCAGGTCACAAAGATGCAGTCTACTGTATCGCCTATTCAAAGGATGGGCAAAAGTTTGCGACTGGTGGAGCTGACAATTCTGTCGTGATCTGGTCAAACACAGGAGAGGGCCTCTTAAAGTATAACCACAACGATAAGATTCAGTGCTTGGCTTTCAATCCAGTTCTCTAGAACTTGGCCAGTTGTTCTATTATCGATTTCGGTCTATGGCAAGCAGACCAGCCTAATGTTAACAAGCAAAAAGTGCCAGCTAAATGCTGCGCTTGTGACTGGTCTCCTGATGGACAACTTCTCGCCATAGGACTCTTTAATGGTACAATTTTGATGAAAGATAAGACGGGAGTTGAGCTTTTTACCATAAATAAGAGCACTTAAGCAGTCTGGTGTCTTGCATTTTGCACTTAGAAGTTCGACACCTCTGACAACACTCTAATTGCAGGTTCATGGGATCAAAAGCTCTCAGTTTATTAGGTGCAAGGAGGAAAGTAATACAAACAAGTTGGAAACGATAAGGAACTAGGATTCGATCCCTGCGGAATTAGTTTCTACCCCACTGGAGAATACATGGCAATTGCTGGAAGTGATAAAAAAGTGACTCTATGGAACAAAGAAGCAGTGCTTCTTGGAACAGTTGGAGAAATGAAAGACTGGATTTGGTCTGTGGCAGTCAGCCCCATTAACAAAAGCATCTTCTCTGGGGCTAATAACGGCTCAATAGCCATGCATAGTGTTGAGTTTAACACCATTCATGGGCTTTATCAAGATAGATATGCCTATAGAGAGCTTATGACAGACGTTATTATTCAGCACCTCGTCACTGAGACTAGAGTCAAAATTAGATGCAGAGATTACATTAAGAAGATTGCTATATACAAAGATAGACTCGCTGTCTAACTCCCTGAGAAGATTATCATATATTCGGTCTCAGGAGAAGATCCCTATGACATGAAATAAATGATAAATTATTTTTTTTGTTGAAATACAAAGCTTATAAGAAGATCAATAAAAAGATAGATTGTAACCTTCTCTTTGTTGTGTCTTAGCACTTGATTCTTGTCTTAAATCATTTAAATTAATTAGAAGATAATCTTTGAGATGAAGATCTAACTTTTATCCTTCAATGGTATTCTTGAAAGAGAATGGGTTCTTGACTCCAATATCAGATATGTTAAGACCATAAGTGGACCCCCAAAAAGAGAAGGACTAGTAGTTGGATTAAAGAATGGCAGTGTAGTTAAGATCTTCATAGATAACGGTTTCCCAATCCCTATCGTGAAGCAAGCTACTCCTATCAAAATTGTAGATATCTCAGCTGATAGACAGAAGATAGCAGTTATTGATGACTTCAACAGTATGTTTGTGTACGACATAAAGTCCCAGCAGTTACTCTTCTAAGAAGTCAATATATCTTCAGTGGCATGGAATTTAGAAATGGAAGATATGCTAGCATATACAGGAAAGGATACTTTGTATATCAAGACTAGAGAAATGCCTGCTTCATCGCAAAGACTCCCTGGTTTTGTTGTAGGATTCAAGGGATCAAAGATCTTCTGCTTGAATGGAAGCTCTATGAACACCATAGATGTTCCCTAATCTTCAACTTTTTACAGGTTCTTAGAAAAGAAGGACTACTCTATGGCTTATAAAATAGCTTGCATAGGAGTTACCGAATAGGATTGGAGAGCTCTAGGAATTGAAGCTCTTATTGATAAGAACTTCTATCTTTCGAGAAAGGCCTTCGTAAGGATTAGAGACTTGAAGTTCATCGATCTGTGTGATTTAGCAGAGCAGATGAATGGAATGAGAAACTTAAACGAGCACTGGCTTATTGGAGAGATACTCGCTTATCAAGGCAAATATAAGGAAGCAGTTCAATACTTCATTAAAAATAATCTTCAAGAGAAAGCAATAAACCTCTATACAACTCTTAAGAAGTTCTCTGAAGCTAACGAATTAATGAAGAACATGCCAAATGGCAAGAGCGACCCAGTAATTATGCAAAAGCAGGCTGACTATATGAAAGATACTGGACAATGGAAAGAAGCCGCAGAGCTTTACCAATAGGCTGGAAGGTATAAGGATGCTATTGAAATCTATGGGAAGAGAGGAGTGCTTGACTCAGTGATGGAAGTTTGCAAGAACTTAGATAAGGCTAAGAACAAAACTGAAATTGAGCTGTGCGCTAAGTACTTCAGATAGGCTGGACATCATACTTTTGCAAAGCAAGCGTACTTAATGTTAGGAGATATTAAAGGGCTCATGGCTCTGCATGTTGAACTTCATAAATGGGATGAAGCCTTCAAATTGATAAATTATATTCATGCTTGCAAAGCAAAATTAGGATCTTCAAAATGTGATCTACTTACCTTATGCAGACTGGCTCAGTGCAAATGATAGATTCGATGAAGCTCAGGAGGCATACAAGAAGGCAGGAAGACCTGACTTATCTTTAAGAATAGTTGAATTCTTAACTCACAACGCAGTGGTTGAAAAGAGATACCAAGACGCTGCTCAATACTATTGGATGCTTGCAGCTGAATCTCTTCAACTGATCAAAGACTCAAGCGCAAAGGGATCTAAGTAAGATCAAAAGTATCTGAAGAACTTCGACGAATACATGAAGCTAGCTGAAATTTATCAGGCTTATCAATTGATTCATAAGTTCATTGAAGAAAGCTATCAAGCTGTGATTCAAGGGCCCTTATTTAACGAGGCCATTTTTAATGCTTCTAGATTCTTAATTAGCAACTTAGGGAAAAGACAGCCTCATGGTATCAACAGAGATTTAAAATTTATAGAGTTTACATTTACTACTCACTTAGCTATCTAGGCTATAGATTCGAGGCTTTTAAGACTGCTAGATTTGGTTATGAGAAACTACAGAATCTTAAAATTCCACCTGCCTGGTAGGATGACATCGAACTAGCAAACTTGAAAGTAAGAGCCAAGCCTTTCTCTGACAAGGATGGATTCTCAGTGATTTGCAACAGATGCATGAACACAAACAACCTCATAAATCAGAATGGAGACATCTGTACATCTTGTGGTCATCCATTCGTGAGAAACTACATCGGCTTCGATACTTTACCTCTCGTAGAGTTTTAACCTGATCCCAAAATCCCAATTAAAAAGGTACTAGAGTTTCTGAAGATGGATCCTCCTGAAGAAGCGAACGGGGCAGTAAAATCTGCTCCAAAGAAGAAGCAACCTAGAGATGATTAATATTGAAATGAGATTTTTATGCTGGATGGTAAGAGGATGGAGAAGAGTAAACGATGGACTTCTAATAGCCAGACTACGGTGAAGATCTAGAAAATGACCTCTTCACTCAAAAAATGCTAGAGTGGT
This sequence comes from Tetmemena sp. SeJ-2015, assembly GCA_027382625.1. NCBI lineage: Eukaryota > Ciliophora > Spirotrichea > Sporadotrichida > Oxytrichidae > Tetmemena > Tetmemena sp. SeJ-2015. Next base: position 6,306 of record JAJKFJ010008145.1, on the reverse strand, counting down.
TAGAGACACAAGTTAGTGCTGACTCTTACAAGGCAGTTGAGGTAGACGAGAGAATTCTAAAGTCAATGAGGTACGAAGAGATATATGTCGTGGACTACTCTCAATACTGCCCAACTTTACCCAAGAAATTCTACAAGAACATGGTTCCAGATGTGGCCATCACTCTCTGCGAGAGATGCTGTAAGTTCTTCATGCAAGATGAGTATGAGTTCGCTTACATGGAGAAGGGTTGCTGTCCATTCTTTTCTTTCATTTCATTTATTCTGCAAGAATATTGAGAAAGACAAAGGAGTTAAGAATGTTTATGGTAGTTTGGCTGATATTCATCGATGAGTAAACTGCTTAACGACGTATTAAATTTTATAACGATGTTACAAATTACTTAAGAGTAAATGATCAGATTTTTAAAGAACCTGATAGCAAAGATTATAATATAAATAAATTTGAATTGGATTTATCCACTACTAGTCTTAACCATCATCTCAAAAATGGCATCAGTAAGTATTTTTTGAATTTCTTTCACAGATAAGAAGTTGTCCTTACACCATCTCTACTTTATAAAATTAACTCTCTCACTTAGACTTGGAAAGAAACTGACATACTTAAGTCCTTCAAGGCAGCCAAGCCTTCAAGTGATTCTTCAAATCTATCAGGGACTTCAGACACTTCTAAGTCTTTGACCTAAAGGCGGGAAACTTTTGTCGTTGCTCTGAGGAAGAAGAAGCATGAGGACAAGCTATAGTCTAAGAGAAGAACCAACTTCCAATAGGCTTTCGAGAGCTCCTTGAAAGCCATGCAGCAAGCTTTTGACCCCCATGGGCTATAAGGCAGCGATGAGCCTGTGGTGATACCTACTGACATCCTCTAGCTTAAAGAATTGGTCGACTTCATCAAGAAGGCTGAGCACTTCTAAATCTCCCAAAATATTTCTACTTTAATCTCGACAAGATTGAGTGCACTCAAGAGTGTGAGGCAACTCACAACTATCCATGACGACAGTGACCTCTACGTGTACATTTTGAGAGACTTTTCGTTTCACAGAAAGCTCCTTAACTTGATAGATGACAACACAGTCGACCAGTTCACCAAGGCTGAGTGTATGTGGATCTTGACTAATCTCTCTTGCGAGTTTTAAGTTTGCGAAGCTCTCATCAACGAACTGGGGATTATTCAATTATTGGCTCAACAGTTGCGAGCTTTCCTTGAGAGAGTCATAGACTTTAATGTTTTACAGTAGCTGCAGCTGTAGCAGTAGAACATTTAATAGTCTCAGGACCTAATGAATGGCAGGATTGTAAATTGCTATTTGGAACAGATCTTCTGGCTGATAGTGAATGTCGGTTTTCACAGTGAAGATTCCAAAGCGACTTTTCTCAGACTTGGTGTTTCAGATGTTCTCATTGAACTTTAAAAATTAAAAATAAATAATAAATGCTGAAGGAATAAGGAAACTATAAATTTATGAATTAAACCAGTCGAAGCTTAGCCAATTTATTTTTCTTTTTAAAAGACAAAAGTTTAAATAATTTAGATCATCTGATTACTATGTCATTATGACAAATACGTATTGTTTTAGGATAAAATTTTGTTTAATTATGGGATAAATGTGAAAATAAAATTCTTCTGAAATTATATAATTTTAATTTTAAAGATAAGATATTATGGAATTTCTACAACTTGTTATGTTATTAATATTAGAGAAACTTAATTTTAATAAATGATTATACTCTTAATGATTTTAAATGAATCTAATATTTAAGATTATTTTTTTTAGATTTATATTGTTTGACTTGTGAAGTTGTACCATGGGTCTTTTCATTCTAATGAGTGGAAGGTGGTGATTTGGATGTTTTCAATGCTTGCAGGGGGTGTTGACTTCTACCCCCAAGGTGCCAATATAATAATAATTAAGGGGAATTTAGGGCCCCCGGCATAAATAAGATAGGCCGTGACGCCAATGATATTGCTGTGACGCTTTTATCTGACGCACACAAATCTACCAGCCGAATAGGGATATTAAACACGTGCCACCCACCTCACATTCTGAGCAGAAGCCCCCGGATTCTGCAGACCATCCAAAAAAAACCTAAGAGGAGAAAAAATATCCGGTAGCTTCGGACCGAGAGCAAGTCGCTGCTCCGTAGCGTCTGGCTTCGCTGTCCAGCTGCATGACTGAGTGTTTGCCCATAGATCACATCCCTCCACGCCTAACAGGATTAGGAGGATGAGTGGGAGACCACTCACCTTTGATTATCTCTCCAGTGAGCAGCCCAACCACCTTCCCCAGGGCTTCGGCTGCCATTACCCCTTGCCTCTTTTAAGCACTCACCCACCAGCCAATGGATTACCAAACCAGAGAGCCTTCAGGGAAAGGGCGACCGGTGCCTAGTGCCGGTCGTGTGCGTCCTGAATTTTAACTTTCGAATTTAATAATAAGATGCCAATATAAATCTTTAAGTCCTAATAATTATTTATGAATGTATTCTTCGTAAATGCTATATTACAATAAGATGAGTAGTAGTAAGAAATTATTAATTTTTATATAATATATGCATAAATTGAATTTATTTTCAGACTTAATTTTTTTTATAAGTAGGCTTTATTATTCATAATAACTTGTTTTTTGGAAGACTTCATCCCTATTGCCATGGAAAAGATCTCCGTAGATGTAAATTGCGATGTTGATCACAAATAAAATAAAACATAATATGCTTAACAAACATGTCTATCTTTTAATAGATTAAAATATAAATCCATATACAAAGAAATAATTGCAATTATTAAAGTGAGAAAGAAATATGAAAAATATCTGAATTCTTAAATCTTCTTCTTATTTAAAACTTTAGAATATTTAATAAGAAAAATGAAGAGAAAGATATTGAGAAAAAGAAGTTTTGATTCTTAAATTAAATTATAAAATAATTACAAACTTAAGTTTTAACTCATGATAATTTAATTCAAAGAATTTTATTTCAATCGGAAAAGGAGCACAGATACTTTATTTTCTTTTATCAAACTTCAAACTAAAAAAAATAAAATTCAAGATAATACTCTTTTATAAAGAAAATTTATTGCTTTATTTTTTAATGATAACCAAAAGCATTTAAGAATTTGAATTGGAAAAATATAAAAATAAAATTGATCAATTCCAGAAAACAAAGGACGATCTTATGAACATCACCCACTCTTTAGTTAAAATGCATGGCTAAAATGATATCCTACGCAGAATCTGCAAGCTGAACCACATGGTTATCTTCCTTTAAAATGCTCTTAATGAGCCTTCAATGCGTTCTCTCTAGAAGATATTTGTCATCATCGGCAATCAATAAGTTGCAAATTTGAAACATTAAATACTTATTTTCTGGCAATCTGTCTGTGGAGGATTCTGACTTCTGTTCTCAATTTTTTACAGAGAGGGTGCTGGAGCAAATTCAGTTCTTGAACTAGCATGCCACCAACTCTATTAAAAAGGACATACTGTGGATGCTCTCTAACCTAGCCGCAAACAGCGAACTAGATGCGATCAGGCTCCTCAAGTCAAGCTTAATGCTTTCCGTGATCTACACCATCTACAACGGCCAATTCACAATCAGGAAGGAGGCATTCTCTAATTTTAAAGATTGATTAGAGAAGAATAGGAATTGCAAAATTGATTGTGGGTGCTGAGCAACGTCGTTCACAAGGTCTAAAACTACCCAGAACATATCGAGCACTTGGTGTTTGATAAGAACGCACTTGAAGCTATCGTTCATGTTTTGGATAGAGACGCCGACAGTGGAATTGCCATGAAGCTTGCCATGAACACTCTCACTCACTTTATTAAAATAGTTGCAAAAACATAATGAACTTAAATATCCAATAAAATAACAATAAAATAAAGGACTTTAGGATTAAATAAAGGAATCAAATTTAAAAAAAGCTTGACTGTTAATCTTAAAACGAAATATCCTTTTATAGTTTTTGGATTTAAAGTAGCTGAACAAAAAACTTCAATAGTCGGAAAATTAATCTTTCACAAATAATAATCGAAGGTCCTTTTAAAATTAATGCATAGTAGATATGAAATTTAAAAATAAATTGACTTTAATGTAAAAAATTTCTGATTGATTAAGTCATTTATTAGAAAGAGAGCCAATTCGATATGAAGCTTTATATATCGCCATTTTAATAACTATCCAAATCATAATGATCCTCTTAAAAATATCTCAAAACCTTTTAGCTCTAAAAGTAGCAAAAAATAAAATGCAGATAAAGTCTTTTATTTTAAGTTATTTATAAGTCTAATTTGCGTAAATATTCTGAATTCGGTTAATAAATCTCATAAGCTTTATGATTTTAAATAACTTATAATTTATGTCTATTATTTATGAGTAAGCTCTTAAATTATCTAAATTAAGTAAAAAATAAACTTTGTGACAAAAAGCAGACTTTGCAAGGAGAAATTCATCGATGAAAATGGAGTAGATTTGCTTGAGAAGCTCCAATTTTCTGCTTACTATGAAATCTACAAAGAGGCCAGCTACCTGCTTGAAACTTTACAAAATATCTTTCTTTATTTTAATCTTATTTGTTTTTACTCTTATCAATAATTAGTACTTTAAAATATGCTAATCATTGTTAATTGAAAACTTATTTCCAATTATTTATTATGTAAACTCAATTTGATGCCATTGAAGCTTCGGATGATGATTATAGGTAAATTGCCGACTTCAACAACTCCAACTAGTTCATCATTTGAAGTTCAACTATCTTGAGAGGAGACTTTGCTTTCTGAGATGAGAGATTAATTTTGAAAACGCAGGCCTAACTCAACCATACCAACTAGCTAACATTAATAATTTATTTGCGCTGCAAGTTTTATTCATAAACTTAACTTTGAATAATTTTCTCTAAAACTAAGACTTTAATTATGCTATCTTCTATATCTTAAACTACTAATTTACTCTTCACTTTCAAAACCTACTCTCATTCTTTGATCAAGTTGCTAGGTAGCTTAACTTATATTTTAAATTGCTGCTCTAGAGCTTAATTTTTTAAACTTTTCTTTGTATGCTTTAAATTTAAAAATGACTCTACAAAGTTTAAGATCCTTTGGTTTCTACGCTTTTCTAGTATCCTCTGATCCAGTTAATCTCGCTTCCTTTCCTCACTGGCTGCAATTTGATTAGAACGCATCTTCCACTCTTTGTCTAGCTTCCACATCTGGCCTGAAGTAGGTAAAGATACCTAGAATCTGCCCTTGGTTCTCATCTTCTCATTCTCTGGTTCTGACTTCTAAACCAATTATAAGTAAAGCTCAAGCAAAAGTAACTAACTTACATCTAGCTGTTCCAAAATGGATTAGTCTGTCTTAAACTTCAATTTCAAAGCAGCTCCAGCTTTGGTCTATCCAAGTAACAGTTCTTACTCCTTAGCTTCTTCTTGCTGAGCTTAAATTTGGTCCAGGAACTTAATGGACGTGGAAGGATCCTTACAATTTAGGTATTCTTTCAATATATTTCTATCTGCGGCATAACTCTAGCCAACAGAGTTCTTTTGATCGCCTAATTCTGCAGGAGATCGGTCTCTTAAAATATTATAGAGATATTACCGTTTTAGCTATTTTGAAATCGCTTAAGAAAGGCTGTATCAAATTCTTATAGGACTACTTGATATTGTAATGAGGAATAGTTCCTTGAATCCTGGAGGTTTGGTTATTGTTAAGAGTTGTGGTCGTATTATAGACTTTTTAAGAGATCTATTTTAGGCTCTAATCATTATCATTTTAAAAAGAGACAGGTACTGTGGATCCAAGCCACGCCAGAGGGGATTTTGTAAGATCTTTGATCTTCTCAGCTTTGAGAGAGTGATAGTCCATCGCACTTACTTGAGTTTTGTTGCTAGAGTCCCTCTTATTATGATAGCTTATGAATAAGGGATTGAAATTCCCAGGGCCTAAGTTTTCTGAAGGCTCTATCGTGTTCATAAATCTTGAAGAGACCGTTTAGTTGTTAGGAATAGTTTGCTTCTAATTGCTTGACTGATTAAGAAGTGACTTATTAGAAGCTTTGAATATCAGAGTTCCTGATGTAGGTTACTGTTTTTAAATAGTGGAGAGATTTAACTTAGTATTACTCATGCTAAGTTAAAGAGTTTGTGTTAGGAGATTACTTGCCTCTGTATGATCTTCATCCTTATATCTATATAAACCCCATAACCTATATACTTAGTGAATTAATGAATTGATATTAATGATCATTATATATGATATACACGCTTTCCCAAAATTACAGAAAAGACTTAATTAAGACAACGCAGATCTCACCA
>JAJKFJ010008139.1:0-15767 GCA_027382625.1 Tetmemena sp. SeJ-2015 | reverse complement strand
TTCGCGGTGGCCAGATCCTATAGAAAATTGTGAAGTTCCTCCTCAGGTGTTATTTCCTCAGGAGGTCTATTTTTCTTTCCTACAAGATATTATAATCAAAGATATGAAACTTACGCTAGATAGGGCAATCGGAGGAAGGATGATTGTTGCTTCCACAGTGTTTACATAGGATGTTTGCCATGCTTCCTAGTAGTCTCTCAGGACATTCATAGAACTTGTGTCCTTGCTCACCACAATTTTCGCACCATCCCTTTTTCATACCCATTCCACCTCCCAAATGGTCATACACGACCATCTGATACTTTTGATTCTCATCTGTTTATCTTATGATAGTCTCAATCATCGCCACTCCCTTGCTTAAATTATCATCATTAGCTGCTGTGACTAGCACATACAAAGGCTCATTTTCATCGGCTTCGTCTTTGTTGTAAATTTTGTTCTGCAATTATTTGGTAAAACAAATCTTTAATCTTACCTTATTCTGCGAACCCTTTCCTCTTATCTAAATTTTACACTTGCTTTCCCTTTCCAATTTTTACTGAGTGGTACCTCCCGGACCGATAATTTGGCCTATATAATTAAGCATGGGGTTATCTGGATCAGGGATTGCAATCTTCTTAAACTTTTTAGGAGGTTTATAATCGGGAGGCGCCTATATTTCAGATAACTATAAGTATATTGGCTTACAATGAAAGTAGGATCCAACTCTATGACTTCATAGAGAAGTTTATTCCTCTCCTTGAGATACTTCTCTCTCAGTCTCTAATCACGTGTGTTCATCCTCAATCCAGTTTTAGGGTCGTAAATTGGCTCCGGACTTGGTGAGCGGATATCTGCGTCGTTTTATTCAAAATCTGCCACGGCAATTCTCCTCTATAAATCGTCTAATCTGTGCCTCCCTACATGCATTATTTAAGCTTTCTTAAGTTAACTTACTTATCCATATTTCGAATTCCTCGATAGTGTGACTTCTTGGTACGAAGCCAAAGGATTGAGGAGTGAAGGTTTTGTCGTACTCAGAACCCCAGCCAGATTTCCTCACACCTAGAGCAACATTTCTTCTACATTACAAATACTTACTTAAAGTTTAATCTTCCCATTTGCTTACTCTCACTAAACGAACGCACAGTTAAACCATAAATGAAACTTACTGCTTGGTTCCTTGTACCAAGGATCGGGCTTAGCAAAAGCTACGGGCTCTGCTTGGCTATCCATAGCTATGACGATTGGTGGCCCGGAAACGATAGTGCTTGCTTTTGTGACAGTACTCATATTTTTTTCTTTAAATCTAATAACAATAATTATAATAATTATAAGCTGCTATTACACCCAATGGCATTTTATTATGAATCTCCAATCTATTTTGTGAGAGATTTATAGAGAGCGTGATGTTTAAATATAGGTAGAAATAATTCTTTAGGCCGTGATCATAATCAAATTCCTCTCGATTGTAATAAAAATATTTTGAAAAGGGCAAAGCTATTAAGCTTATATTTAAATGAAAGAGATTATAACTCCAAAAGAAAATGAAGAGAGTCTCCCACAACCAATTGATCTTTTTGAATCATTTCTTTCTATTAATTTTATTCCAAAGCAAAGCCCTATTAAAAATAAGAGATCAATAAAGAGAGGAGCTATACTCGTGAGTTCAGGGATAAGAAAGGTAGGTATCTATTTCCACCCATAAAATGCTAAAAGTAAATATTTAGTACGATCCGAGGTCTCTCTTTATTCTCACCTACAAAAATACGTTTAGAAAGCTTTGCTTAAAAATCATCGAGTCTGCGTAAGAAAAAGTTTGCTTTTTTAAAAAGATTATCTATAGCTGGTTTGATCGCCTCATCATAGTTGTCATCTTCACAAACTCATTGATTTAAATTTATACATTCTATAATTTGTGATTATGGCCATGAATGATTATACGGATCCTAATAACCAAACGCAAATGATATTAATTTAACATAAAGGTTTATATGAACTAAGTGCTAGAAGAAATAGGCCTGGCGTTCACAATTATTTTCGCAATAGAGTGTGTTCTAAAAATATGTGCGATGGGTTTCATAGTTCACAAAAACTCTTATTTAAGAGATCCTTGGAATATCATAAATCAATAGAGGGAAATATATATATCATCGATTTGGTGGCAGTGGTAATTGGTGGTTTGGAGTTTATACCTACACTCCCGAATCTTAAAGTAATTAGGACTATGAGAATAGTAAGGCCCTTGAAAAGCATTAAGGCTCTCCCCAGTATGCGAAGGCTAATTACATCTCTTCTTAACTCTCTCCCAGCACTCGCTAATGTGGTAGTATTCTTGCTCTTTGTGTTCATGCTTTTTGGAATCTTCGGAATCCAAATTTTCCAAGGCAACTTTTACCAATGCTGCCGTCTCACTCCCTTCCCAGACGCTAATCTTAAATTATGTATCTATAATTTGTATAATGGTTATTGGGCTATAAACTTGACAGCCAGTAATTTGTGTTTGTACGATTCGGACTGCCCGGCCGGTAATTACTGTGGGAGCTCCGAAGCCCTTTCCCTATCTTTATCTACCGATACTGATATCCAAAAATATTCAATTATCAACTATGGAATCACTACTACAAATTAAATACATCTCTCTTAAAGTCTAATATGCGCATTATCTGAATTAATTGATTAATCACTAACTTCGACAACATCCTCTCAGCAACTCTGACCATCTTCCAAATTATAACTCTAGAGGGATGGACTCAGCTTATGTACGACATGAGTGACTCTGGATAGCAGATTGTGTCTCCACTTTACTTTTGTCTTCTTGTGGTCATCGGTTCTTTTTTCCTACTCAATTTAAATATAAGCCAGATTATATACTCTATGTGTATTTTATTTGAACTTGGCCGTTATCATGAATGAATTCACCAAAGTGGACGATAAATTCAGAGAGGAGCAGGAAAAGCTCAAAACTCTCAAGAATATATAGATTGTCAACCAAGATCTGATGGATGAGGAGGGAGAGGAATATGAAGATAACGAGCTCCAAAGATCTAATCAATCATATAAGAAGAACTTACAGATGTTTAATTGAGAAGGAATTAGAATTAAGAAATTATGAGTTTGATGATTATCAGAATTAAAACTCCTAAGCTTTTTAATAGCCATATTTTCTTACTAAGTGATCTGTCTTGTACTCCATGTAATGAAAATTGCTCACACTTGCCACTATCATGAAGATAAAAGAAATTAGCCCATAATAAAAAAATAAAGTTAATGAAGAGGAAAATCCTTGAAATCAAGAAGGTTTCTTTGATGCCTGAAATTCCTGTGAGCCATTTCTTGTATGTTCTTACACCCTCCAGAAGAGCTAAGTTTATTATTGAATAGCTGAAAAATTTATAGTCTCTCTTTGCGTGCTTTATGCGCTGCTTATCTATTCTAAAATTAATAATTTATAATGAAATATAAATGTTCTCTTTTAAATTATAATTTTATAATTAAGAAATGATGATGATCTATTGTGATAAAAAAATGTTAATTTAATTATAAATGTGGAATATAGGCGTTATGTCTTTATGCTGAAGAGTATTGTCTAAGCTTTAGTGAAAATCCATTATCACTTGGTACCAAGGCATCAAATATAATTAAGTAAACTATTAAATATATATCTTTATTCTTGATATTTATGTGAATAGGAGAGATGATTTATAGACATTTTAGATTAATTTAAATTACAATTGTTTCATCAACTCAACAATAAAAAATCAAAAGGTTGTAAAGATGTTTAAACTGAGTGATAGAGAATCAAATGAAATTAATACTAAATTTTCAGAGCAGACTTCTTTTGCTCTTGCTCTAAACTGACTCATCTTTTAAGCAAAATGAACTGCTTTGGTCTGTATACAGAGAGCTTCAAAATATATTTATTTTATAAATAAAGCCGTTTATTACGATTTCATCTTATTATCGAGAGAATTTAAATTATAAACGATGATAATAAACAGAACAATTTTTCCTCTAAATCAAATTCTCTTCGAGAATAAAGAATATCTCAATCCTTTCTTTTTAGCATAATTAAATCAAAAGAGTTTATAAATTGGATTAAATTTTTGAAGCCAATTTTATAATACTTAGTCTTAGTCTAATCCAAGTTGTAAAACATATTGTGCATCTTTGCGTGTTTCCTTGATGAAGATGTTGAGATCTTACTTCTTAGGCTCTTTAAATTTTGCAGTCTTTCCTATGTTCGTGTTTAGGATGAAGATGAGGCAGGACTAGCTGGAAGTTTCCTTTTATCTCTTTGCTTTCCATAATCAGGCTCCTTAATTTCCTCTTCATTTCCTTATTGACCTTAGGTTTGCTTCGCTTCCTTTTAATTTTTGATTGAGAATACATTCTTCAAGTTCAGTTAGCCCTTTCCTTGAGGGATTTGCACTTTTTCATCTTTACTTTGAATGAGTTCAGATAGTTTAAATTCTACAATTCAAAAACATATTATAGTCTCTGCCTGAAGTTAAGCAACTTCTTTTTATCTTCTTGCGACTTTCGCTCCTCTTATTCCTCGATTTTGCTTTTCAAGATTTCATGGAAGCTGCCTATTCTGTGAGTTATGAACTTGGGGCTGTCCTTATTTATAGAATCGTTTTTGTTGATGGGCGACTCGTCTTCAAACATAGGCAACTTAAAACTTAAAACGAGATGTGTGTATGAGTATTCATATTTTCCCTTAACTTATGATTGGAGTGCTCTGAGCTTTTCTGAACCTCTGGAACGAAGTTGAAGAGCTTGACATCCTGGTATTCCTCGTTGTTGTGCTGATTTTCACTCATGCCAAACGAGACTGTGAGTTGCAGCTTTTCCTTGTTCCTTGAATTCTGCTGCCCTGATTTCCTAGTGTCGTCTGGTTTTAAGCAGGCCAGATAGTTTTGAGAAGTTAATTTTTGGCTTCTTTAACTGAAATCCTCTCGCTCTAGATCTATGCGCTCATAAATAATGATATGATAATGATAATGTTATGTGACTAACTCATTTGTGTCCAAGTTGTCATTGATTTACTGCTAACTGTAATTCCCGACTTGAATCTTCGAACTAATTTTATAAAACCATAAAAGAGGGCGTGAGGTAGCTTAGTTTAAGTCAATTTGATGCTGTTTGGAGACTCAGGTTATAGTCTAGAGGTGAGTTCTTGGTCGCTTTGTTTCAGTTATACTCTTTAAGTAGAGAAAGATTCTTCTTGTCTCACCTCTGAGATGATAGTGCTAAGGTGATTTACATATAAAAGTTCTATATCATAAATTTCGTATGTTCAGCTTTTGCCAATCTTTTTCTTGTTTCTGATTTTAGTCGTGCTTAAAAACTTCCTAGAGAGTTTCAGACTGCTCTGACTCTCTCTGGCTAAAGCCGGCTAAGCTCCCACCACTAGTCACTGATTCCTAATTTCCTGATAGTTATTTGATAAGAGAGTTCAAGTCAGTGTCAAGAGTGCTCGCATGCTTGAAAGTAGGGCGTTTGTGGATGAATAGCACATCTTGTCTCTTTTATCTGGTCTTTTTCAAGTTATCCTTGGCATAAGATAAAATGTAAACAGTTTGGAGACCATCAACTACCTCACTCTGATTTTGAATTTCCTGGGAATCTAAATCCGGTTCGGACAAGCCATCAATTTGTTCTCTTTCCTAAGTGATGAAATCCTCTTATTGATTTGAATAGAAAAAATCTGCTTCTTCTTTGTGAGAAGGGAGTTGCTTCTCATCTTGCTTTGAATAAGAAGATAAGGGAGTCACAGTTAAGTTGACCTGTTGAACTATTGCTTAACCTACTTTTTGCATTATCTCTTTCTCCTTCTTCCGCCTCATAATCCATAGTTTGATTTTAGCTTTCATCTGCAGTATGAGAAAGACAAATCTACTGTTGTATATGTTGCCTTCAAACTTATCTAGGTACTTATTCTTAGAGTCCTCAATCCTTTCCTTTAAGCGATGATAGTTGCCAACTATTTATATGGTATGTTTCTCATTGAGTTCTTCAATGGCCACTATTTCCTCATCAACACTTATTGCTTGCAAGTTTTACTGCTGCTGCTGCAAGATCATGACCTTCTCAGGATTATCATCTGACTTTTGGGAAGTGTTGTCAAGCTCCTCTTTCTTCTTCTCATAATACTTCCCCTATATCAAGTCAATCTAGATTGCTGCTTTGGAGAGTGCTTGCAACACATCGTAAAAGTTGTAGTACTGCATCTTGTGATAAGTCGGCAGCTCCAACTCTTCTATGAAATGCCTCCTTGCGGTAAAAAACTAAGTAAACATGGAATATATGATTGAAGTAAAATCATCCATAAGGAATTCTCCTTCTCGAATAAACTAGGACTTTATTTTAACAAGGTCCATCATGAAGTCTTCAAATTTGGGCACTTCTATATAGCAACTCCCTTTTGGGTCATAAACCTACCACATCTTGAGGAAGGCAAGTAAGTCAGCATCTTTGATCTTCAAGTCTTCCTGCTGATTCACGTTTTCAAAACTCTCGAGAATAATGGCGATGAAAAGATTCAAGAAGATCATAGTCACCAGTAAGGTAAAGGTCATGAAATAAGCATAGGCAGTAGTGGCATCTCCACAACTATTTTCTAAAGTTTAAATGTCTCTTATTTAAACCCAATGTGACAAAATCGTTATTAGCATAGTCTTGGTAAGTAGGATTACTCATGCATTGGAAGAGGATGGAGTAAGAGCGAGCACAGTCGTCCATAATTGCGTTCCAAGACTCTCCAGTTGCACATCTTAAAAGAGTCAAGAAAGAGTGAATGAAGTCCTGAAAGTTTCATTTTAATTTACTTAAAGTTAGCGTGCTAATCAAGATTAGACTGCAGCTAAACATCTGCAAACAAGAAAGTGCCGAGGATGGAGAACACATATATGATGAGTATGAGGAGTCCGCCTATGTTTGCAAGTGAAGGAAGCGTTACCACGAAGGTGTTGAAAATAGTCCTAAGAAAGCCTGCTTTAGCAACTATCCTGAGCACTCTGCCTATTTTAAAAGATCTAATGAGAGTTGTTGAAGCGCCAAAGTTCTAAGTAGTAAATAGTGTTAGGAAGACGCTCAGAATAGTTAAGATCACAACTAACACATCAAAGATGTTCCATCCGTTGGAGAAATAAGTTCTAAAGCCTTGAGCGTAGAGCTTAAGGATAAACTCAATTGTGAAGATGATAGCAAACCCATAATTTATGTTCTCTAATATGCCATTCACATCAGCTGGTTGGTTGTACCACTCAATAGCAAGGCAGATAAACAAGAAAAATAATTAAGAGTTAGTGTTGAGTATGATACAAATAAGAATGCCCTGCTCGAATGCATTTGAGTAAGTAAGGTAGCTTATGAAGTTGCGGAATCTATTCTTGTAGATATAAATCAAATTAAATTTTTGGAAAGATCTTCTCTTGCTTAATGATTGGCTTGACTCTCAGGCAGGATATCTATATTAGTATCCACTGTTTTTAAAACACAGATAGTACATGATTCTTTCCAAGTTTTTCCCTCTCTGCATTAAAGGCATTTATAACGACTCCCACAAAGAGATTCATGATAAATAGCGATCCAAACAGGATAAATACCATAAAGAAATATATCTCTCATTTAAACTTACACTAGTCATTATAATTGAAGAATTGCTATGATTAAACTGTCATTTTTTTAAAAGAAAAGACTCCAGAGTGGTTTGTTATTGGGAACTGGAGCTTGGTCAATGCCATTTGAATCTATGCCTGCGTTCATGACATCCTCCCACCCTTCAGTTGTAGACATTTCAAATAGGGTTTTAATTGAGTTGAAAATGTTGTCGAAGTTATGATCGAGTCTGACCCACTCCCCTCCTGAGCTTAAACAACTCCATTTATCCCATATGACCAATTACTCAGCAAAGCTTATGGCGCTTGTCTAGCAAAAGAAGAACTATCCTTTGAAGTAGTTTATTCCAAAGATCCCAAATAAGAGAAAGAAGAGCAAACTTATAGTGAACACATGGAAAATGCCTAAGATCGAATTGAGCAAAGAGAGTACTGCTATCTATAAGATGATTTAAGCACTTCACAAAGATATTTACCTTCAAACCTTTCCAATTTAAATTTAACCTTAGTTTCTTGAAATTACTCGAAGAGGACGCACTACTCTCAATAGCCTTATAGCTTTCATGAACTTGAAGTCAATCACACCGTTTGGGAATATAGAAATCATCTAAGAGCCAAATCAGATTAACAAAAGGATAAATTACGGAAAAAGCAAGAATCACAAAATCAAGTATGTTCCATGGGTTTCTTATATAAGATTAGCTTCCATTAATTGAATATACTTTCTTCATTTTCAAGAATATTAATTGCAAAGCCATGCGTAACAATCTTAATTAAGAACTCAATTCCAAAAGCGATGGTGAAAGCTATATCAAAGTAGGATAAGAAATAGGTGAGATTTCCCTTAGGGTCATTCAAGGGATTATCGAGAGCCAGTGTAATAGTAGAAAGAGCTATCATAAAAAGAATGAAAGGGTCAAATAGTTTATGATTATTCACTATTGCAGCATAGTTTCTGAGTTTGTTTTTCCTTCCAAATAAACTAAAGCTCTAAGTTAATCGATACTTTTAACCTTATTTTAATTTAAGAACAAACTTCTCTTCTCGAGTGTGAATGGATTGATCCAAGAGCTGAATTTCTTTGAATGCATCTTATACATTTCATTAGAGTGGCCTATCTTTGACACATAAATGCTCTTCCTTTTCTTTCTATTCTCCTCCAAGCCTTGTAATTTCTCCTTGTAAGATCTCTAAATTCTTTCTAGCGAATTCAAATACTAACTTTGTTAGTTTTCACCTGCTGTGTTATTTCTATTTTTTAGGTCTTCATTTTTAGAGGTCATTCCATCAGCTTCTTCATCAATTGAGAAAAAGAAAAAAAATTCTTAAGGTTCTAATAAAATTGGTATGGCTATATTCTCCCTTTCTCTATCTTTGAATCTTTGATCATCACTCTGCTATTCTTGCTCTTCACTGCTTGAAAAGGAGCTGTCGTTTTCTTTTACTTCTTCTATGGGTCTATCAATTAACTCTCTTCTTGAGTGAAGTTAGTCCAGGTGTTGATCTTCGCCCTAAGAAATCTAAAATGGCTCACTTCCCATCGAGTCAAGTTTCCTCAGAGTTTTAGACCACAAGCTCTGTGTTTAAATTGCAGATAATAATAAATAGTGTAGTGTTTTGATGGCTGCTTGTTCGAAGTTTTGAGGCCCACTTTCTGAGATGAGCTCCATTTGGCTAGTGTATTCAAGGCTTTTAAAGGGATTTTGACTGGACTTGCCCGTGTCGTAATCAGACTACTTTGGGGTGATGGGCATCATTCTAGTAGTCTGAGAGGATATCTTCCCGAAAAAATCTTTATAAAGCTAATATCATCATCATTGAATGACTTTTATTATCTGAGAGTTTCCTTTTGACCTTTTCCAAGATTGCTACAAAAGATTAAATGAGAAAATACTATCTAATAAACTTACTTATCTCTATACCACTGGATTCATCAGTCTTGCGGAGCTCATCATCTCCAAAGTTCCTCAAAAGGATAGCCAAGAACAAATTCATTAGAATAAATTTACCAAGGATCACTAGAAAGATGAAGAACAAGCAAGATGCAAGTCCAACTGCTCGCACGTAGTTGTACATTATAGTATTCCAGTTCTACAAATAAGTAAGTTAAATAACAAAGATAGATTCTTCTTACATCTCCAATGAGCACTATGAAAATTATGATAATCCCGTTTAGAAAGGAGTCAAAGTTTTCTCTTGGGCTCTTCCCTACTAAGTAAGACTAGCCTCCATATGGATCTAGATTGATTGGATTTCCTTAGTCGTCAAATCGGCACTTATAAGCAAATAACTCCATTCCAAGCATAGCGTAAGTAAAGATAAAGATGAATTTAACAAAAGCTAAATTAATTTAAACTCGTGCTATTAATGAACAGGAGGATGATAAAGTTGCTAATATCTTTAAAAGTTTTGCCTATCTTAATTAAAATGTCTTAGAAGCTTTTCCAAGAGCGAGCTAACTTAAAAATTCTGAGCAGTCTAATGGCCCTAAATGCTGAAATTGCTCCACTAGAAGAAAATCCTTTTTCTAATTCAGCCTCTGACAATATAAAATATATCTTTAAAAAAAAATTATTTAAATATGATCTCAGCTGCACTGAATAAAACGATGAAACAGTCAAATATATTGAACTTGTCTCTAGCATAGCCCTTCGGTCCAAGACCCACAATCTTAAATATCATTTCGAATACAAAGCCTATAGTTAGGTAGTTGTTAGTGTTTTCCAAGAGCTAAGATTCATCATCATTGATAGGATATCTGTCCATCGATAGTAACACCGTATTTATTATTCATAAATTTAGAGTATTCTATCTCTACTAAATAATAAATGTCTTTTTTTATAGGATGAGTACCAATATGAAGAGTGAAAATAAGCTATGGGTAGATACTTTATAAGCAAATCTAAAGCACCTATTTTTCTTAGATCTTGACTCTATAGCATCTTCTCCCTCCTCTTTTTCCAAATATAGCAGAACTTGCTACCTTGAGTTTTAAGCCTCAATATCATCGATTTGTTTAACTGACTCTAAATTAAGTTTTTCAATTTAGCTCTAGCTCTAGTCCAAAGTCTTTCCACTAATGTGATCGTCTTGAGAATCTTAGTCACTCTCGATCTTATTTATGAAGTCTATCACGTGTTCTTCGTCATCTTTAAAAGTTCTCTTGGTTAGATTTGCCACAAAACTTTATACAAATGAAGAGTCTAAGAATTTAAACTATTATGGACCTATTTCATAGACTCAGACTGCAGTCTACTTTCATCGGTAATCAAATCTAGTCTCATAGTAAACAAGTTCATCTTATCCTTTGAATTATCCTCTACTTGGGCAGCACTAGTTTTCTATCTAAGCCTTTGTATTCTCTTTTGCTAGTTATCGGAGCGATTTAAAGCCATAGCTTCCACCTTCTGAGCATTCTTTTTGTGCTAATTAATTTTCTAAGGCTAGCCTAGAGTGGTTGAGCGCTTATAGTATAAGATCAAAGCTGAGGAAGATCTCTTGTAAAAGTAATATTTTTATTTTAATTGCCTGGGTTTTGAAAATTGATAATAGAGGGTCTTCTATCTCCTGGCAGTTGGAAGACTCCTTCTTATATTGAGTTCTTACTCAAGTAACTTGAAACATTCATTCTCTCTCCGACTTCCTTAAACTCTTATCTCTCCTCTGATTATATATGATGATAAATGTATCTACATAATGATTTGGACTTGCTCAAACTTTTGACCTAATTGCTCTATGTATCTGCTCCCTATTTTAAATACTTTAATGGAGGTTTTTATCTGTTGTAGGAAATAGGACTTGCCTAGTTTGAATTCTAGAATTGATTAATCTTTTCATCTTAAGACTGGGAGGGTTAAATAGATTTCTGCTGTCTATTCTTTGATAAGGCACTTAATGGAGATTTCTATAAAAATTTTCTCTTTGAAGCCTTGTCAGTCGCTTACTCTTATAAAAGAATTTTCTAAATAAATTAATTCTCTTTGATGTCACTCTTTCTTATACTGCTGCTAGATATGCTGTGGCTTTCATCGAAATCTGGATTCTAACCCTCTATGTCTTTTATTGTAGTCAGTTTATATTTAATCAATTGAATATAAATTGGTTGCCTCTAGAAGTTTATATTTATATCTACAGTTAAGGACTTGGCTGCCTATCTTATTTAAGGAGAATTATATCGATATTTATTTAAAGTTAAGAAATAATATATTGTTGATGTGAGAATTGATGTAGCTATTCTTTTTAAGTCTTGGCACATTCAGAGTATTTCTTTTCTTCTCTGGAAGGACGGCGCTATTCAAGCTATAGAGTCTGTCTTACCCTTGAGATTGGGAGCTCGCGAGAGTGTTTATCCTCAGATTCTTGTTTCTCTTGAGTGTGTTCATCTTCCTCAGCTATGGAAGGGCGCTCCCTGACATTGCAATAGATACTATGGACTTGGCTTGAGAGGACCTTCTTCTCTATTTCAAGATGAAGGAGTTGTTATTATTATTGTTGTTGTAGGGGATTGAAAGAAAAGAACCTCTAGGCTTTTGAGAGGAACCTTGGTGTATTAGATTGGGGAGACGCATCTAAGAATTCGAAAAGGAAGATATTTTCAAATCAGAGTCTCGTTGCATATTAGATCTTTAGAACAATGGAAAGTGGATAGAAGAAAGAAAGATTTTTAAGAAGAGAGAAATCAACAAATTATAAATCATTTCAAAAGCCATACCTTGAGTCATATTATTCTTTAATAACTTCTAGATTTGGGTTGAGGTCCTCTGATGGACTCAGTCCTTATAAATCCCCGGAATAAAGATGGTTTAAAACTAGTTTTCTATCGCTACTCCCTATGCTGAAGTAATTCAAATTTATTCTTATTTTAAAAAGCAGTGATCTATCTCTGATTGAAGTTTGCTTTTCCCAATTATCCTAAGTCCAAGACCTTCATCAAATATACATTTATGAATTAATATTTTGCTAATTGATAGTTCTTAAAATGTAAGAGGACATAAAATATTCTATACTATAATAATTTAATCAAATTGATCAGCAGCATCTGAGTCACGAGTATTGTGCTTAAGACTTTTAGGCATCTATTCCTGCCTTAATTTCAAGATGCTCAAGGATTCATTAATCTGAGTTCGATAGCTTTTTTCAAAATCCTTGATGCTTGTAAACTTATTCAGAGTCTCATTCAATTAATAATTAATCAATGATAGGGGATGAGACAGGCATTCTTCTAATTTATCATTTATAGATTACCCTTAAATCTTTTTCTCAGATAGGTTTAGAGAATTTTGTTAATCTTAAGTTTAATCAGTTAAGCTTACCATCTTTGGTGTTAGAAAAAGTTTGCTATGAGTGAGTATGACGTCATCTTGATCTTTTAAATAAACAATATTGAAGATTAAATCACCAGATTTTTCAATTAGTCGAGCATGAAAATAAAATTAATCTCTATTTAATCTCATGAATCGTATTTGAATGGTCAACAGGTATAAACTGAACTTGCTACTTATCCTTCGATTCCTTTCTGAGAGAAAACTTCCACCCATTAATCTGGTTAAGTTCTTGCTTTTGAAATATCTTCGCAGTGGATTCAAGCACCTGCATCTTCCCAATGAATTTTTCGTTTCTCAACACAACCGAGTCCAGTTTCTTTTTTCTCACCAGTTTTTTAAGAGTTTGAGTTTGGGCCTTTGTTTTCTAAGGATCGTTTATGATCTTTGAATTCATAGTGAGGGCTAATTTATTCCACTCCTGTTGCTAATTCTCGTATTTAGAAAGCACCTTTTCTTGTTGAAAATTTTTGAGTAGAGCTCCCACCGAAGAAATCATCTGAAATTGTGGGATGGATTTAGATAGAGACTGACTTAGGTTGTTGCCATAGCTATTATTAGTTATACTTGACTCAGCCTGGTCTCTACTTATTCTATCTTGAATAAGAAATTAATTAATGATCTTGTATGGTCTAGAGTAACTCGTAAGCATTATAATTTGGGAGAGACACTTGATTCTTATCAGTATGTGTTCTCTCTTCTTTGTGGTTCCTGCTTGAAGATATTTAAAAACTTTTCTAAGAGCCTCTGGTGTTGAGTCTAGAATTGCGAGAATGCAGCTGCTCTCTTTATTCGTTTATCAAAATTTGATTTTCAACCTGTGTAACTTAAGTTCGTAGAGGCTTTTATTAATGCCCTTGCTCTGAATTGCTAATACCTACAGCAAGAGCACTCGGATTCAATCATAAAATTTAATTGAGCAAAATAAATAATATCACTATATAACTATATTCTTCGAGATTGTCAATTCCTAAATTTGATATTATTTGTTCCTTTGAGAAATATCACCTTTCGTAGGAGTGGAAAAAGTTTCATAATGCTCTTCATTCTCTCTTACAATCGCAAATTGAGTCTACAGGCCTCTTAGATCTGCATTAGTTTTGCTCCTTGCAAACTGTGATTATCCTGAAGCCTGCTAGCTAACTGGATTGATCACATGCTCTTGCCAACAACAAATATAAAATTAAATAGGCATTACTTAAAGCCCGCTTTTGATCTTCTGAAGGAAGTATTTTTTGATTTTTTGGCGCTGTTTGGCATTAGAATTAAGAAGCCACTGCTCTTGGTATTCTTGCTCCATTCTTCTTTTCTCTTCCTCTGCTTGGCGTTTAACTCTTTGTTGTTATCCAAGTTGGAGATACTTGGCATCACCAATTATCTTTCTCTGAAAAGAATTAGCTTACTCTTCTGTCTTAGGCAGGAGAAGCTGATTAGGTTCAGGGGAATGCGCTTAAGTATTGAATGCGGCTATTCGTTTTGTCTGATCATCCTCCATAAGAGCTAGAGATAACCTTCGGGAACCTTGGTAAGATACAGGCGGCATGGCCTTACCCTTTAAATTGTTGATAATTTATTAACGAGTATTATAATTTTAAAAGAAATAGTTCATGAAATATCAAAACTTGTTATTCAAATATTATTTTTTAAAAAATTAAAACTATAAGCTATTTATGACTTATAAATTTATATGTTGATGATGGAATTAGTTCTAATAAGATTTTGCCAAGATGGCGCTTCCTTGCTTTACCATTTTCTATCAGAGGTGTATTTATTTGGCTGTGGGGTCTCTTAAATAATTAAATTCTTCACTTGAGAATGCCTGCACTTTAAGTTTTTGTGTTACTCCATTGCTCTCGGGCGAATTCAGATTAGTTAATATTTAATTATAATTTTATAACTATTTAAATTAGTTAGAGGTTGCAGTCTGTGAGTTTTACTGCCATCTCTTGTAGGCTTTGCGAGGAAGGTGTCCTCCGTATCGATTTAAAGATTTTTATTCCTTTGGTTTAACTTTGCAGCAAACTCGATGTCTTAGTTGCTTTAAGAAAATATATCTCAAAAATGTAAAGGCAGTAATTATTTAAAGCTTGCTTGCTCTTATTTTGATGAGGACGGACCTACTCTCTTTCTCAAGTCTGCTTTTAGTAGTGTCCATTAAGTTGTCAGGAGACAATTAGAGAGTCACTCCTCCAATACCTTGAATCAGGTTCTTATCTTTGATGCTTGAGAGCCCTCCTCCTCCCGAAAAGTTTTTAATATCGTACTCTCTTGAAGAGCCTTGCAGGTTTGACATCCCGTAATTTAAAGTAGCTAAAGATATAAACTGAGTCAGTTAATAATTTCCTCTATCTGGACTTCTCTGATTCCTCTACGTAAGTGCAAGAATAATACTTAAAGTAAGTTCTCCTGGTCTTCAATTAAATTGTAGAAATAATTATAGTAGATTAGTCTCGGCATCACGAACGGAGAGGAATTGAGATTAGAAAATCTTCGAGTAAGCGGTGAGTTCAAAGGCAAAAACTGCTCGTCGTCTATTCGAAGTCATGAGTTTCTCTTCGTCATTTGCTGATTCAAGGTTCGCAATTAAATAAAAATGGCATTAAAATTGCTAAGAGGAGTCTTTGGACTTCATTAAACTGAGGATTTTATCTTTTTTACTTAATCTATAATTTTATTCTCCAAATTTGATAGAGAGTAAACCTGTTTTGCTTTAGCGAGGAAAAGAAGAGTTAAATTAGAATAAACAATCGAGTGAGAGCTAAGAGTGTTCATACCTTGATGAATGGTCTGTTGACAATCATTGGGTTCTCCTCCCACTTCTTGTGTCTCCATTAAATGTATT
>JAJKFJ010008104.1:0-15833 GCA_027382625.1 Tetmemena sp. SeJ-2015 | reverse complement strand
CTGCAGGTCCGATATCGAAAAGCCCAATGTTGCTGTTCAAATTCAAATTGATGTTGCTAGTCATCTGAGCGTCGTTTGGGTGTGATATTATCTCACCTTCAGAATTCAAAACCAGATTAGGCATCCCTGCTCCACTACTTAAGTCATTTGCTTGTCCGTTTGGTTCAAAGTAAAATGAAAGATGCTCTAATGAATTAATTATAGCTTCTCTAATGGTGTTCATGTTCTTGAGTGTGAGCTAGTTTTGAAAGTTATTGAGCTGCGCAGAACTGAATATCTCAGTCATATTTTGAATAGTCTGTCTTCGCTTGTGAGGAGACTTTACCTAATTCTGTATCAGGTGTCTCAACTCCGACTCCTCAGTGTCTATGCGCTTTGGATAGCTCACTGTGTTGATATTCGCTACTGAGCGATCTAAAAACACTCTCCTCTTCTTATCAGGGTTCTTCTTGGCTTCTTCATCCTTCAATTGTTAGTCTTTCAGCATTTGCTATTTCCTGCGGTCTCTGCTTGCTTGCAATCCAGAGACAGCCTAGGTGCCTCTCTTGCCCATAGGTCCACCCATAGTGCCACCAGGAGTAGAATTGCCTCTTGTCTACGACTTAGTAACCTGGCCTCCTGCTACAGCTGCTGCAGCCCCACCTGTTTTAATTCCTCTGTCGATGGGTGTGCCCAATTATTTCTGCCCTGCTGTTTGCTGTTTCTGCATATGATTTTAAATTTCTCAAATTTTTATAACTTCTCTCTCACCTTCATCTTCTTATGAAAATGTAATAGAGGATTATTAACTTCTAAGAAATTCATCTTCTATAGGATTAGTATATGTGAGATATATATGTAGAATTTAATTTAAATTATTTATTGGATGCGAGATTTGGCAGTGGACTTATAAATTTTGGTCGGTTATTTTATAAATATAAATTAACATACTAATCATCAACATCATTAAAAACAGAACCATCTTAAAATTTAATTTCTTTGATTAATATTTTCTATCAATGGAAACAACTGAACAAGAATCGAGAGCGAGCAACAAAAGCACGGGCAAATAGTTCTCAATCAACATTGTAAACTGCAGACACGAACTACCCCTAATCAAAGAACTCATTTCTATTCATAATTGGAATGTAAGTTGTCAAAGATTTCTATGAATCAACATGCTGAAATACTTTGTTGTTTAGGAAGTTTACATCAGAGATAAGAAAGCTGACCTCACTTGGCTATTCCCCCTCAAGAATGAAGAAAGTAAGTTCTAATGAATCATTCAGTTATTCATTCACCCTTGATTCCTGTTAGCTTATTTTAAACTCAACTCTTGTTTAGATTTGGAGAAAATCCTGACAGTCCCATCTATCTATAACAGGATGCCAGGACTGCAAGTTCTAGATAATATCTCTCTAATTTTATATTACAATTACTCTACATTTAATGAACTTTGGTGGAATATTATTATTATTGCTTAATAATTGATTTGTGCAAGTCGTGAGTAACAAGAAAACTCTGGGTTTGATATTCAAACGGTTCTACAAGCACTACGAGAGCGACTTTAATTTCGCACCTTAGACTTTTGCTCTACCCAATGAACAAGACGCCCTCAGGAACTTCATGGCCAAAAACAAAGACACACTTCCTCAATATATACCACAATATAAGTTTTAATTTTAGACAAAACCTTTATAGCAAAGCCACAAGGCGGGGCGGAGGGACTGGGTATTTTCCTGTTGAAGCAGTAAGAATAGAGTTATGCTATCTCATCACTCTCATTTTAGTTTCAAAGAGCTGCCTGCTTATACTTTCCAGCAGGAGTACATAGTGTAGGAGTACTTGGACAGGCCTCTGCTGGTGGATAATAAGAAGTTTGACTTGCGCATCTACGTGCTCGTGACTTCAGTGGATCCCATGATCGCATTCATAGCTGATGAAGCCATGGTCAGATTCTGCACTGAGGACTACCAATAGCCCAGCAGAGTTAAAATATCAATAGCAATAATAATTGAATTGCTCTATTTGAGATAACATGCACAAGATATTGCAGCACTTGACTAACTTCTCTCTGAATAAGTTAAGTGACAAGTATGTCAACTGCTAGGACGTCAATGAGCAGGAGGATGCATCCAAGCGTACACTAACCTCACTACTTGAAAATCTTAAGACTCAAGGTATTGACACTGACTTAACTAAACTACGAGAGTGCAATTATTTATTGTGGTGACTATCTATTCGAACAGATAAAAGACTGCTGTGCAAAGGCTCTGATAGCTATTTAGCCATTTGTGTTGAGGGAATAAGAGTCACTAATCAACATGAAGAAGGCCAAGGGAGACTGCTTTCAAATACTTGGCTTTGATATCTTCATTGACGAGAACAACATAAAATGTAATACATGCATATAATGGATATGAGAAGCTGAAAGCGTGGCTGTTTGAGATCAATGATCATCCTTCCCTTAACATATTTGTGGAGACTATTCATTCTTTTTTAATTTATAAGGAGAAGGAGGGAGAGAAAGGCTTGCTGAAGGAGCCCTCTGAAATAGATAAATTTATCAAGGTCAAGATACTAGGTGAGGCTATTCAGTTCATGAAGAAATTAAATTCATCAAGAAGATTCTAGATATGAATTCAGTCAAATTAA
The DNA here is from genome assembly GCA_027382625.1 of Tetmemena sp. SeJ-2015. Lineage (NCBI taxonomy): Eukaryota > Ciliophora > Spirotrichea > Sporadotrichida > Oxytrichidae > Tetmemena > Tetmemena sp. SeJ-2015. The sequence goes on along the minus strand of JAJKFJ010008104.1, from coordinate 13,199 downwards.
GATTTTATTTTGAAAATACAAAAGTCTAATTGCTATAAACATATCATTTGATAACACTAGTACTAGAATTCTGTCATCAATTTTTTCTTCTCTTAGATATTTTCATGTTATCTCTTAATGGACCCTTCGTTATGATACCTAAATAGGATTTAGCTTCTGTCTATTTTCCCTAGTTTATGTTTTAAAAAGGCTTGTGCTCATCTTGGATAATAAGCCCTTGCAATTAGAACTGGACTAGGAAAAGCACATTCCAGTATTTAAGGGCTGTTCTTTGAGTGATTGGATGTGAGTACTTCCCCACCATCAAGTCTGATCCGTGTTTCTCAACACAAAAAATTAAATTATTTTACAATTAAGTTCTATTTGTTCTCGTAAATGAGCCAAGAGACTGATTCCATCATTTTAACCAAAAGCCCCTGCTTGGAATGACGTGAATCGATCACTCGAAACAGCCCGTAAATCACTTTGAATCGTTCTAGTTGCCGATACCTCGCTCTCACAAATTAAAATCTAAATCGACATCTTATAAAGCAAATATATAGAGATCAACCATGAAATGGTTGGCCATGTATTTTCGTCCATTGAGGGTCGGCTGCTCTGGAAAGTTTTAGTCGTAAATCACTTCATCAACGTCGCTCAAAATTCCTTCTAAGGTTTTAGATTTGCCAAGAATCGTATGATCATCTTCTTAATCTCCCTGCACTATTTCTAATTTGCTTTCATATCTCTGTTTCATCTTCTCATAGAAAGGATAATAATCTAGATTAAGGTCCGCAGCAATTATGCCCTCTGGGTTTTGAGGATCTTTGCCTTCGATCTCTAGGTCTACAAGGACATAGGAAATACCCTCTGCTAAGAAAATTGCTTCATGTTATGCGTAGTCCCAGTACAGCCCCTCTTTAATGGCTTTAGTCTCCTCTCAGGATTTATTCGTGTAGAGTGGATTATTTTTAACCATCTACTCAGCAAATAGATTAATAAAATAAGAGCATGGTTAATTTATAATCAAATAGAGCGCAAGCGTATCGCAGTTGCTCACTTGTAGTAATCTTCCTCAGTATCATGTAGGTTTGATTACCATATAAATTAATAGTATCAAATGATCTTGAAGGATCCAATCATGTGGGTACTCTGAGTCTGATCCTTAAGACGAATTTGATGTTATTTAGGATTCTATGAAATGCTAATTCAATATCTTCAGTGCTTTCATTACTTACATTTACTATATTGTTATCACTTTATCTTTAATCTGAGTTGATAAATGGATGTGAGAGTGTGGAAATTTAAAACTTTAGAATAGAGTATGTCTTCTTTAGAAATTTAAAACCCTTTTAGATTATTAAATGATGTTTGATAAGTTCGCACTCTGGTTAACTCTAAATCGCATCAGCTGCAGCTGTAGTTCTTGTTTCAAGTCCTAGTTTTCTCTCTTACAATTGAATCCTCGATGACCATGTCTTGGTTATGCGTGTCCTCAAATATCTGAGCACTATCTTCACAAATAAATGCAAACCACAAACACTACCATTTTTCCATTTTTCATTTTCCATTTTTGGATTAGGAAACATTATATTTGTGATGAGTTCATGAAGAAGAGGAGCGTGACACCAGCGTAAAGGGCAGAGGTCGACTCTTACAAAGGGTGGCATCGGCTTCTACCCTCATCAGAGTTTGAAGGTTACGACGCCTTCTATAAGGCTAAGTTCATTTTCGATAAGCTGGTCTCTAAACGAGGTGCCTCCATGTCTTCAACCAAGTTCGCCAAGCTTTGCAAGGTCCCTGGCCTGACCAATCAATAAAGTAAAACGTTGCTTATAGTGCACTTTGTAGTAAATATTTAGTTGAATGAGAAGCTTTTGCAGCCTAACTATGAGATAATCTACAAGAGGATAGTTTCACAGACTGAGTAGAAGATTATGAACCTGGAGATCTTCTTCGATGCACTTGAAGTCATTGCAGACATACTCTTAAAATTAATTAACATACAAAAATACTTTAGGATTTTAACTCTTCCCAACAGAATTGGATAAAGTAGAGGTGCTAATTAATCACATATCCAAACACTTAATCTGAAAATAGCAATATAAAACATAAAAGTCGATTTCCTCTTTCTCTTAATTATTTAATTTGAAAATGATAAATTCAGTTTAACTTACCCTTGAATGCAAATTTAAGTTCTATTAAAAATACTGTAATTAATCTGCAAATCATTCTACTTTAGTGTTTGCATTGATAAGTCTCTTGTTAACTTTATAGTGAGGGTTAAGTGGGTATTTAGTTATCATACCCATGAACTTTAATGGAGATTTTCTACCTTCATCAAGCAACTTCTTGTTTTAATTTCTTTGCTCAAAAGCCTTAAGGTTAGAATAGAAAATAATTTTAATTTAAGGTTTCCTTATAGGACTAGCTCGTCTGCATTATAAATGACTTGATAAAGATGAGTCCAGCGTTTGAGTGCAGTTTACTGAGCAATGGGATGTGAGTAGGTGCCGAACATCAACTCAGTCCCAAACTCCTCATGAAAACAAATGAATAAGTTTAGATGCTTGAATCATGAATAATTGCGGAGACTGCCTCATTAAACTTTACTTAGAGGCCAAGGCCAGTGTATTTTTACTCTATCACTTAAAATATTCCACTAATAACTTAGTGCGGCTTGAGGTCCCCGTATCTTATCATAATCTATACAAATCTCATGATTAGTTTATATATTTCAAATATTTTAATGTAAATACGAAGACATCGAACATGAATTGAGCTCGCATAGTCTTTCTACCTAAAATTGAAGGAAAGCGTCTTAGACTTTCATTTTAAACCAAAGACTCTATTTGCTATAGAAATCCTTTGCTATTCAGTGCATTTGATTCTAAATTTTTAGGTGAGTATTTCATACCAAACGAGCTTTTGAGTAAAAATCCTATTCATAAAAGAGAGATTAAATATTGATTGAGGTTTGTGAATTAATCATAGTAATCCAGGTTTAAATAGGCTCCTATTATACCCTCTGGATTAGAATAGCTAGTATTTTACTGATCAAGATCGATTAGCACAAAAGATATTTGAGAGTGAATATACGCATCCTCATCTTGCAAGTATTCTTGATAAATTGTTTCAACTATCTCTTCCCTTTCTTGTTAATTTTCAGTATAGTAAAAGGGATTGTTCTGAACTATCTATAATAAAAACAAATTTTGAAGAATATGTAATAAAAAATCTATTCTGCAAATAATCGGCAAGCAAATCTGACTTATGACATTGTTGTAATCTTAGTCAGGATATATTTCAAAATTAAATAATAAATTATAAGAGATCAAGTTATCTTACAAGATCCATTAACATTAATAGTCACTCTTTCCTTCATCTTCGAGGCAGTCCTAATCTTTAAAAGGACTTGGACTGGATTGAAAATGTGATCTTAAAATATTGAGCCTCTACATCTGGATGGTTTAGGTTATTAATTTTATTGTAAAATATAAATACCTCTGCGTTTAATCCAAGAGTTCAAAAGTTCAATATAATAATTCTCAGCGTTTATTAATTCTATTTAATCTGTGCTTTACAAACCTATGAAATATTGAGATATATATATCTGAGCACTATCTTCATCGTCGCTTATATCGTTTTCAGGTGACTCCTATTATTCGATTCCATCAGCTGACATGATTATGTTATCGTTCCCAAACTTCTACTTCTCATTTTTACCCCTTCGAAATGAAGCCTTCCCTTCAAACTTCTCCCCGATATGCTGCGATTAGGTTATCGAGTGATCATATATTTCCAGCTTCTAAAATAATTAAGATCAATACGTGGTTGGTTTACTTGGATAGCTGTAATATAGTAAGACTGTGATTGTTCTCGCTCTTCCATGCCAGTTCTATTGCTCCCTCCTTGAATATCCCGTTCCTCATTTTCTGTGATGCACGACGGGTCTCTTTGATGCAACCCATTCATTTACTTAATATGCTATGATAAAATAATTCCTGAGTCCTCTCATTTCCTCATCGTTCATATGTATTTCACCAGCACGAACCATTAAATTACTTTCCTCTTGGGCCAGAGAAATATCCTTGTTGATAGCTGTATTTGCTCTCATATTCCCAAAGCGATGAAAACCTCCAAAGCCTTCCCTTATCCTATTAAGCCATTTTATAACTACCAGTTTAATCACTTACACTTTCTTGTCCGAAGAATTGTTTCCTTGAAGAGGAGAGTTAGTACCTCCATCTCCTCCTTCTTATTCAGCCTCCAAGGCATCAGATCTGTAGATGAGTGATCGCTAGCCAAGCCTTGCTTTCTCTTATTCAATGGGGTCTCTAGGATTCCAAAGTTTCCTTTTTTACTTCAGCGTGTAAATCTCCCTCACGTGGTCCATATAGCTTCTCTTTTAAAAGAATATTAGTTAAAACTCAATTAACATTAAGTCTTGAAAGGGTTTCCACTGACTCTATAAGTGCCTTTTAAATTCTCGTTGGTCGTGTTGTTTCTGCAAATCAAGTAGTGATGATAGCCACTTAGCACGAAGATGAAAATCGAAAACTATACTTAATATAAATGATTCACATGATCAAAGCGTTACACAAAAAGAGTAGATGAGCAGGATCATGCTATAGGGTGAGTGAGCCATTGCTTTCCTCCAAGACTCAGCCATAATTATCTAAAGGAAAGAGATTACGTGTACTATAAATATGTTACAGTACTATCAGCTTTTCTATACTCGTAGGCTAACACTCCTAAATTCCAGAGCGAAGCTGCCATGTGGTAGAGAATCAATATCGCAGTGATGTTAATAAAAGAGATGAAGTAGCGATAGTTTCTTTTGCCCACGCAGTTTCCTACCCACGGACAATGATGATCTAATTTCAAAATGCAACTATTGCAGTCATCGCAGTGAATTGCTCTGGGTGGTCTATAAATTTCGCCTATGAGGATAATTAATCCATCTTAAATGCATTACAAGTCAAGCAAAACTTCAGTTTCAAAGTATTCTGATGATAGACGACCATCCAATTGAAGTGCTAAAAATAGAGTCAGATATTTTCAACGAATCCAAATTTATGTATGACTTAATGACTTCTTACTTTATTATCAACTTGATTTAATTTAGTCAGCTGTGTGTCTTTCAAATAGTCCTATAAAAATATTGAAACTACTCATCAGAATTAGTTTACTCTATTCGGGATGACTCCAGGATCATAGCAAGCTGTTAGTACTAAAAAGATTGAGGATAAAACTTCCAGAAGGATGCCCATTGCAAGAATCACATAATTATAATAATCAGACAACTCCTACAGTAAAGATTAATCCTTTTTAAGACACCCCTTTTTTTATTTTTAAGATTGAGACTTAAATTTGTCCTTACTCTCAGAGGGAAAATGCAAGAGAGGATACTAGGCACATTTATAAGCAGAAGTGATATAACCGGGTAAGAAATATTCGGGCCAGTAATCAATCTTCCTCCGAAAAATATTCTCTGTGCGCCTTTCCATCTGTGATAATTTCGGACTAAACCTGCATTTTCCTTTTAATTTTTTCTCCCTCTGCTTTGGTTATTATTGTCATCTAAGCCTTCTGGTGTAGCAGATTAGATTTATCTTTATCCCAAGGTTCTCCTTGGAGAGGGTGTCTTGAGTATTCGGTTCGTCTCATCAACTGGGGTCTTAGCAATATCCTGAAACTATATCCATATTAGCAATCGTATTAGAGGGAAGTAGAAATGGTAGTTTGTAGTTTACATCTTGCTTTGTGGGATTTGTTTCCATTTTAAATAATTTAATTCACTCTTCTCAATAATTGATTCAAAGAAATTCTTATTCATTCTCTAAAAATGCTCATTCATGATTTGATTTTAAATTAACATCTAAACTGAGCAAATAATTCTCCTAGGAAAGGAGAAATCTCTCACTGCAAAAGATCTATTCACCTTAATTAAGATCACAATTTCTTTTGGATGTCTAGCCAGATTGGTGTGTATTTTCTATCTAGCTTGCTCATTTAAGCATGATGTTTATTATAGAAGAAAATTGCACCACCCATGAGTAGAATAGGAATGGCTACAATGTGAAAGTTCTAGTGAATTTTAGGGTAATTCTCTGGCGTAAGGAAGCGGGCCTGCGTCAAGAAGGACTTGAACAAGATATAGTGAGCTGAAACTAGGAAGCATGTTTAGAGCATGCGCTTGTACAATTTATTCTGCTCTTCAATATCAAACTAGGTGGCTCCTCCATGGTTCCTCACTTAATTGAAGCTTCCTCTAATGGTGATCATTTTCTTAACCGCCTCAGAGTCCATATACTTCTTGTTATAGTAGGAAATGGCATCAGTAGAGACCATGGTTTATTCTCTTAGTTTTTCATCACTCTTTAATTTCTAATCGTATTACAGAACCTTCTCCTTATCGAAAAAGTAGTTCCTCGCTTCTTTGGAAGATTGGATCTGCTCAGACTTTTCACTTATCTCTGGTAGAATGGACTTGAGCAGGTTGAAATTAGAGAAGACTTTTGAAGCTGCTTTTTCAGCTTAGTTCATCTGCTGAGTTTGTGCCATTTTATAATTATTTCTATTCCACTAATTTCTAATCACAAATGAGAAAATATTCATTAGGTGTAGAAAAAAGATAAATAATAAATAAGGGAAGAACTTTAAATTCAATGGTTGATAGCAAAGTTCTTCTTCTTATTTTTTTCCTCTTTGATCGCAGATTCAATAAGTCCCCTGCTTATGTCTTTGTTGAAGATTTGGCCATTATCTAAATCAAAGTAACCATCAAAAGACTTCAACTGTCTTATTGACTAGGATCGAGGAATATATTAATAAGGGAAATTTTAGTAAAACTTATATGAATAGAGCCTTTGAGGAGTTTCTTTTGCAGAAGTTGGTTCTTCAGTTTGTAGACATTTGATTTTTCCAAAAGCTCCTTCTTTACTTCCTCTGGCTATCTTTCATAAGGATTTCTAAGTTTGAAGTCGATGAAATCTTCAAGCTCATTCACAAAAGTCCTGAATTAGCTATGATGCGAGTTGAATTAAGTCGTGTCCTTTGAGAATTTCTTATCATTACAAAAAATATTTTGAAATGAAAAAGTTTAAATTTCTTTCTGCAGTTCTCAACATTTTAAAGAAACTTAGTGAACTCAGCTTAGTTTTCCTCCTTGACTAGGATATTTTCTTTAGGGCTCTCTTTACTTCCAGACCTGCTCAGAGACTTGTCCATTTTCACAGAAGGTATCTTATAGTATAGGATCATTTTAAATTGCGGAAGTAGTATAACTTAAATACAAGTCTCATTCTCCCTTATAATTTATATTACATACTCCAATGGTAGATTCCAAGTCCTCGCTAGGATAACTCACGAAGTTTATCAAGTCTAAGCATGATCTTTACGATGCTGCATTGAGGAATTAGTTCTTTCTCCCCTCATTCAAATCCAAGTTGGTGACAGAGGACTATATCATGAGTGTCATCATAAATGGAACTGCCTGGTGTCCTCGATTCAGGGAAATCCGATTACTTCCTTGTCCTTCACCTCCCACTATGGAGGTCTTGGTTTAAAAGTTGCTAGCGATGGCTGAAAGAATGGGCAAGAATCTCATGGTTGATAAATCTCATCTTCCAGATAAAAAATGGATTTTATCATTACTGTCCACATTCTCTCCTAGGAAGATATATTCTAGAAAGACTAAATAGCCCCAAGCTAATGTGTATTATAAGTCGAGATACCCCATTCCTTTTAAGAAGGCCTGCCGTCTTCGCAGAAATCAGGAAAAACGCTTCGCCTCAGGTTTGCTTGAAGGGCAAGGCAACTCAGAGAATGATGCAGCTGAAGGACAGTAGACACAGAATCGAGATCAAATCTAGCGAGAAAAGATGAGCATGGAAGAGAGAGCTCTTGCCAAAAATCAAAGTAGCAGAGAAGCAGTAGCAGGTAGATCAACAGCAGGTGAAAACGCAAGATAGCAATTAGAAATCCCCGATCAAGAATAAGCAACAATGAATCAGACTGAGTGGCCTCGCAGGGACGAGATGAGTGTACAGAAGTGTGAGCGTGCGATAGCTTTAACTTATTAAATGTTAATACTCTAAATTGCAGTGTTTCGTATGTGTTAGGGTGGGGATGGCTAGTTGGCCTGCACAAGCTGCATGACGGTGAGACGGCGCCAGTCTTCTTGAGCAATGCTCATAGGCGCTCGATAGGGTTGAGGGTGCAGCTGTAGGGAGGGAAGTATTCAAGTTAGCAGGAGGCTGGAATGGCGTCGCGTACCTTCGAGCTCTTGTGAATGGAGAGGTTTTCCATGAGTATGATAGAGCCTGGCTTTAGATGGGGCCTCAGCTCCTAGAGGTAGGCGAGGAAGTTGTGGAGGTTGTTGCTGCCGACAAGAATCTTGCTGTGGAGGAGGCCGCCTCCCTCGCTGATGGCACCGATCACAGTGAGTGACTTCCGCGTACTTGGAATCTGGACCTTCATCCGCTCCTTCAGCCAGCTCCGCTTAGGTGACTACCAGGCGTTGAATGTTGACTCATCTAGGTACACTACGTGTCGGCCCTCCAGGACTCACCGTGCGAGCCGCTTTGAAAATTCTTGCTGCTTCCTCTACGCCTCTTTTTCCCTGTCCTCCTTGCGGCGATATGAATAGCCTGCAGCTCTGTATCGGACCCTGTTGCGGAGGTAAATCTTTCTAAGACCGAAGGTAGAGAGGAGCGGGATGTCGTAGTGATGATGGAGAAAGTGACAACGCTAAGCGATGCTCAGGTGAGCAATCTCATGCAGTGCCTTGATTGAGGTGATGAGGCGCTCACTTTAGGGAGAGAGTAGGCGCTTCCTACCGCTCATAGATTTGTTCACCACCACGATAAAGCCATTCTTGCGCTAGCGATAAACAATCATGTTGACTGCTCCTACACGCAAACCTAGTATGTTTGCAACTTGAGGGTAAGTGAAGCGGTGATTTTCATCTGAGTGAAGGGATCCAAAGCGTAGAAAGATGGCAGGAGCTGCTGTTCGTAGGTGATTGATTATCGTATCCTCATCTTTACAGACCTGGAATGATGTAAAGGTTTGGTCTTAGGCTGATGCAGCCGGCTCTCCATGCAGAGGTATCAGGTTCATGTCAGGTATGTAAGTACGGTGAGCAGGGAAGGCAAGAGATGAGGAATGAGTAGGGTCAAACTCCTCGAACTTTCGCTTTCTGGAATACATGATCGAATGGGACTCCATTTCAGAGTCGCATGTCGCGATTGAAATATCTATTTATTAAGAATAAACCATAATCGCAATTGATCCTATACTATTAGGTGAGGCATGCAAGTAAAATTTGCTGCCTTTAGTTGGCATTTCCAACTAAGGTGTTAAAGTAGGCTTCTGCTTTGGTATGTAGTCGAATTTAAAATTCTTCTCCATAATAGAATCCATACGCTCTCTCATTAGTCTCTTTGGAGGATCAACTTGGATGATGTGCTGAAAGCTTCTGAGGGATTCATAATCTCTAGAGCCGCTGCCTTTCTCAACCCAGCTGTCGCTATTCATTTGCTTCATGTCCAAACTTTCAGTCTTACACTTGTCTAATATCACTTTTATCTGCTTCTATTAATAGATCGAAGAGAGCACCTTAGAGCTGAATAAATAGGAGTCGCTTGAAGTGGTAGTAGGGGGATGAAGTCCAGCTAAAGAATGACCAAGCTTTCCGTTCGGATTTATCTAAGAAGGTGATAGCAGATTCTTTGCAGAGGAACTAAATTTGGTGTCACGTATGATACTTTGAGTCTGGGAGGGAATAATTTAGAGTGTTAAAAGCTTGTTGACGCTTCTTTGATTAATCTAAGGTAATTGTAAGTTGCTATCCATTCGCTGTGGTGAAGGATCTAGATTATTGACAGTCTTCCTGCTGCTCTCCCTTTTTCTTGGCTTGGAATTTTTTGATAGCTTAGAGTTAGGCCTTTCAGATTCTTCCTCATTAGTACTGACTAAAAATAATTTGTTGATTTTCTCATTAGCTTGGTTGATCAGATGTTGAATTTTTGAGTTATTCACGGAAGCAAGCATATCTTGGGAGGAAACTAATTGATCGGATATGTAAACTTTCACATTTGCTATTTCTGGAGGGACAAATATTTTTGGCTTCATTGCTTCTCCGCTATTGCTCTTGTTCTTGTCATATCTCATATATAATGACTAATTCAAAATTCAACATTTTTAATCTGTGGAGATCAGTTAGCAAACTCTAGAGTGCTCTATTCTTTTTTATGATCTGTAAGCCTTTGGAGGATTCTTTAGGAGGTACTAAAAAATGCAAGAGCTTCTCCCTCTCCTATTTATGATTCCTAGCTTCTTTCATTTTAAAGTATAAGTTAAATTAAGTGTGGTAATATATATTTGGCTTCTTTGCTATTTCCTATCTGCTTTGTCACATCAGAGGGATCTATCTCTGGAAACAGATATCTACTCTAGTATTTATCCCTAATTATAGCGACAGGGGATCCCTTATTGCAAAAAGATCTAAGTTACTTTTAATTACGCTTATTAAAAACAAAGGAATATGCTCCCCTCCCTGATTAGCTGTGGGCTTCTAATTGAATTTGTTCTTTAGGATTGACTAGTTCAAAGCCACAGAAATTGAGCCAGAGTTTTTAGACATTAAAAATATACTTATTTTAATTAAGACATTCCAATTTTCACTAAAACAATAATTTCTTTCCAGTAAGAGGAATATCCTAAAAGAATTTAAGAATTTAGATATCTAAATTTTTTTTCTCATTTCAAAATGTTGCATATTGACACTATTAATGGCTATGCACTTTTCAAAGACAATGATTAATAATTCATAAATTGAGGGGGTGGCTTCTTCTTCATCAATTATAGTACAGAATGTAATTGAGAGCCTTGCCGGTGCGAGTACCTGCACACTGCCCGTTCAGAGTATTGTTAAAGCAGTCTTCGATAGTCATCAGATTCAGTGAAATGGAGCCGAGCTTGTATAGCACATTCTTCACTATCAAGTCTGGGTTACGGAACAACAAATTAGGAAAATGCTAAATGCAAGTTAATTATAATAGAATTAAGAAATTGAATCTTTCGTATGTGTCTGTAGAAACTTCGGTTTCAGCTTAGGTGCAATAAGCTGAGATAGGATATAAATACTCAAAAATTGTCACGAAGGAGAAACTGATGTCCTTGAAATCTGCAGTCGCTTTGCCCCATTCTGCGGAATACTGAGTGAAAAGTTAGATTTCATTACTCATGCCAATATTGAAAGAGTAAATAATTAGGTTGCAATAGCTTGAAACCTAATTGGTTTAATTATTCTAGGCAATAATGTTGGCATTACAGGACTCAAAATAGGTGTTTGGTTCATATGTCCACATCGCATCTAACAAAATAATCCAATCTTAAATTTAATACAAGTAATAGATGAAGTAGTATACGAATTTGAGGTAATCCCACATTGAATATAATTTAGTGGCCTGTGATTGCTATAGCAGGCCTTGAAGGACAAGCTTTGCTTCTTCGGGGCTTAAATCCAAACTCTCCTAAATATTTGATCTAGACTCTTCTCTACGGATATGATGAATGCTCTTACTTCCATGATAAACAGTCTCCTCGCATTCTTCATGATCCTCTTCTCTATATTCCTCCTCTTGATTTTCATCTGTTGCCTCGCTTTAACGCTTTATATTTTCTGATACTTTCTTTAGCATGTCGCTTATTTGTGTTGTAATTAGATCCTTCAAATCTGGCACTAGACTAAATTCCTCACCTTCATCTATATCGTTTTGCAACTCTCCATTATCATTTCTTTATTCATTAAATTGAATCAAATTTGCCTTAATTTATTAGGAAATAATGCAACATGGTAAGAAATAAAGTTCGAGTTAATTTAATTTTTGAATTTCACTGTACAAAATAATTTAAAGCTCTTGTGATAAATTATATATGAATGGCAATAAATACTATCCTTTTTGTTTCTAGTTGAGAAGTAATTGCGCTCAAAGATTGAGGATTTTAAATAGTATTCGATAGACTTAGAATCATTGGACTGTCCCTCCCCTATCAACATCTATTGGTCTTTTAAGCTCTAATCAAACCTCTGTAAATAAGCATTGAGGTCTTGTGTATTCGATAAAGTAGAAATGTTTTAATTTTCTGATGTTAAGGCAAGTGAGGCGGCCTCAGGCATGGGAAAGAAGAAAATATTCGCTATGATGAGACCATAGTAGTAGCAAAGCCCAGAGTTGTTCCCCTGCTTTTCAAGCACAGTCATCTTGTCTATCCAACTGTTTATGTTAAAGGCATAAGATAGCAGATAAAGTTAAAAATCAAAGCTTAATAGATGCAATTTGTATTAAGATTTGGCAAGAAATAGATGATGTAGTTCTGGAACGATTGATAAAGGATTTTAATTAAATGGGAAAATTATTCCAATAAAATGATAGTTCATCATATAATGGTAAAAATTTAGAATAGAAGCTTCTGAATTAGTGTAGCAACTTTTGTACCACAAAGAGGCGTTTCCAAGAGTGAGAGTGAACTCTAGCCAGTCTTCGAAGTAAGTCTACGAGGGATCCTTAAAGTTCTAAATAGCAAAAATAAAGAGAAATTTATTTAGCACTGAGATATCTAAAGTAAATCACACTGGCGCTTTTAACGCAAACATAAAAATTCTTTATGGATTTATTGCTAAATTGGGGGGGCCTTTCCTCGACAGTAAAATTTTATAATGAAAAAAAGTAAGTAAAAATATGTTTATAAGATAATTTTCGCTCCTGAATCTGATTCTTCCAATTATAGAGGCATATTCGAACATCTAAGGCCTCAAATTTTAATCCTAATTCAGTCAGTTAGAGGTCAGCTGCGCCTAAATAAAATCTATATTTTTAGCTTTTTTTCGCTATTGTAAAATAAATTTAAAGCGCTATTTTGAAATAGTGCAATATTTTTACATAACCAAAATTTAATTAATGATAATGGGGGTAATGCTACAATTTTTAAGCTCTACTTCTTTGGGCTTATAGCTAAAGCATATTATGTAATCAAAAAATATTGCACTATTTCAAAATAGCGCTTTAAATTTATTTTACAATATTCTAAAAATCAACGCATTAGTCAATAAAATATTTAAAATATCACCTTCCTTCCTAAAAATCTAAGGGTGGTGTAGGTTAGTGAAGGTACTCATTACCCAATCTTACAATATTCTTAATAATATT
>JAJKFJ010008099.1:0-15837 GCA_027382625.1 Tetmemena sp. SeJ-2015 | reverse complement strand
TTGCCTCTTTTAAGCACTCACCCACCAGCCAATGGATTACCAAACCAGAAAGCCTTCAGGGAAAGGGCGACCGGTGCCTAGTGCCGGTCGTGTGCGTCCTGAATTTTAACTTTCTAATTTAATAATCTCAAGTTCCTTAAATTTGTGCTTATTCGTAAAGAACTACTTCGAATTTTTCCTTTAAAATATGAGTATAAAATAAATTTTCTTATTTATTAAGGTTTTGAATGAAGAAGCAGCTCAACGGTAAACTTATTTTAAAATAAGCTAAAATTAAATAAAGGTTAGAGGATTTAAGTAAGAGAGTTCTTAATTAAAGCAAATCGATTTATAAAGATGAAATTTTCCAAAAATAGAAAGCATTTGTCAGATGTAATTAGAATAAAGTTAATATAATATTTTGTCCATTAACTAAATTATAGCAGAGAATTTATTTAATAAGCTCTAAAATAATTTACATATTTAATGAATATAGAGGTAAGAAGATGCACTAGAGGAATCTGCAATAAATAATTTCTAACTAATAATCTGAGCATTTTTGGATCCTGAAATCAGATTAATTTTTACAAGGTCGATCTCAGTTCCTCCATTTTGAAACTCTATTGTTGATATTTCCTATTTTCATATTTATAATTCTATATTAATTTATAGCTTCTGCATTGGAGTTTAATAAAAAAATTAAAGAAGTAACTCACTTTAAATTTTGCATCACTATTGAAAAAAACTTCAGATTGATTGCAATAAATTTAAAAAGCAGTTCTCATGTTGTCACAATTTCTACTAATAAATTTAGCCAATCATGGGCATTAAATTCTAGACAATAATGAATTATAGGATTCCCAAAGTACTATCAAAGCGAATTAATTATTTGATCATTTTAATTTTAATAAGCGGAACAATTTAGTTAGGAGATTAGCAAAAGGACTATATAGCTATGCAATTGCTTTAGAGAAAATAATAATGATAATTATGAATTTGATCATTTATCTTCTCAGTTGAAATTACTTTTATAATTTAAAGAAGCGTTAAGGATATTATCAAAAGCCGAAAAAATGTGTTCTCAACGAAGAGCGTGTGCCAGATAGGGATAAACATGGTAAGTTGAAAAATAAAATTTTTAAATGCTCGATTATCTATCCTTTTCTATATCGCTTAATTCATATTTGAGATTAATACATCTTTTATTTATTAAGAGTGTAATATTTCCGATAAAAGTGGTATAAAAATAGACTATTAGCTTTAAAGAGTAGATTAATATTTGAATAATTCAGCATCAATTCACTGCAAAAGGCTGTTTCAATATAACTTCGATGCTATATTATTTCTCAATCTCTTAGGCTCCTTCCCTTAATCCATAAAAGCTTAAAACACTATTGATAAAATGAAAATATTTTATTCTAAATATAGCATTAAAATAAGGGACTATTTTAGCAATATTTTCATCTTAAATTATATTTTTAAAAAATTAATTTAGTATTAAGGCAAAATAATCACAAAGTTTAAAATTAATTTATGAAAAAAATAATGATGATGAGTTGACGAATTTAGTAAAAAAATTATTAATTTTTGTTTATCTTGGAAGAGTATATACTAAGATTAATATATAGAGCACTATAAATTAGAAAAGGTAAATCTCTAATAGAAAAAGTTAGATAACTAAAACTAAGGCGGTTAAAAAACTACAATGAACTAAAAATTTTCACATGAGGGTTAATAATCTATAATAAGGTTAAACTTGAGAAAAATATATTGCAGATTCCTACGATTTGCAAAAAGTTTTATCATAAAAATGACATCTCAACTATAAAATAATTTTCTGAGCTAGTATAAAAATGATAGAATAAAGGCAAAGTTAAATAAAATAGATCAAATCTGTTCGAAGGTAAGTTCCTTCTAAAAATGCAAATTTCTGTTTCTAAATATTTTTGATGGATAGTTGCACAGATTGGAAGACCTGCACAAGCTAGGACTACTACATTTAGATATAAAGCCCGACAACATTATGGTAGAGACTCGCTAGCCCCTCGCAAAAAATTTTGCTTACCAAAACATTGGCTCCTAAAAAATTGGAAGAGACTAGGCATCAATGGTCCTGAGAAACCAAGGCTATAACCCAGCCAATTTATTGGGTGGATCTAAATATATACCCTAAGCTTCATAGCAAGAAAGCGACTCTAGCAATCATAACATACAAGCTCCTAATGAGGGGGCCTCCAGCTTTAACGTGCAAACTGGTATACCTCAAAAGCAGGCAAATAATCCCGAGCGATAGACTCTAAATATCAACCCCATCTACCTAAATTAAATCACTAACGATACCAATCAAACCAATCAGATTTAAATTATTCTGTTTATCAGCAAACTCCTAAACCAGAAAACTAGAATAGAAATTTTATGGGTGATTAATTTGAGAAGTTTAGGAGCAAAATATACCTGATTCAAAAATCATTCATAGTGCAATTAGCATTTTGATTGACTTTGGAATAGCGAGGAGGTATTTAGAGAATGATGGTAAAACCCATGTCAAAATTAAAATTATAATCTTTCAGATGCAAATTAAAATGAGAACAGATGAGGAGTTCAATGGAAATTTGATTTTCTGCAGCAAACACATGTTTATGGAAATAAGTAAGAAATAGTAGTCTCTAAGAATTATTCAAACACTCCCAATTATTCATTAATATGATAAATTGTACCTTCAATTCTGAGCTAGCTCATTCTAAGTTTATTTTTTCACAAAATGAATAAGAGAGATTGAAGTTCGAGAAAGACGTTTATTTATTCTAAACTGCTTCACTTTAATAGACAAAATTATTTCAATCATTAAAGTGAGAAGTCTTAAGTTATTATTTAGCTCAGAGTAGGCGCGATGATCTGATCTCTCTTGGCTACCTCCTATTGTAATTTTTTGAGAGAATATATAACTTTCTTATTTCTTTTCAATTTAGTATTTAGCGATAGTTTTCTTGTTTAACGGGCAGGTGCCTTGGATCAAGAAAAACAATGTGCCACTAAAGAATCAGTACAACTTCATTAGCAAGTTCAAACAGAAGATGAAGCCAGAAGACATTTGCTCTGAAAGAGCCAGTAAGTTTAAACGTCACACTAGAGTGAATCACTAATATTCAAAAACTAGGAGTAAAAAGACAAAATGATTAAGGAACAAAAAGATTTACTAAATTGTTACTACAATATACTCAAATGATATATTTAAATGTCATTAAAAAGAGTTTTAGATCTATTTTCTGATGAAATTTATCACTAATTATTTTAAAAAAATGTATCTATAATTGAAGTTAAATAGGCAATATCGTTCATAAATAAATCGTAGTAACATTTTATTTCTAGAGGTATTGATACCTTTCTTCCGATATACAGATTCTCTCGCCTATGATGAAGAGCCTGACTATGGCTTCATGAGGCACCTATAATTATTAAAAATCTAATCAATTTTAACTTATTTGTACTAGTAAAAATACTGTTAGAGAAAAATTTAGTCCCAGACTAATTAATTTAATTCACTTATTAAAAATTACTTTAACTAAGTGTATGATTGGGATTAGTAAGAGAACAAGGTAAGTTATTATAGGTGATGATCTCAACTTTTTGGAATTCATTTTGCAACTACTAATTATGGCTATAGAAAAGTGGAAATCTTATCTTAAATGTTTAGTTCGCAGTCAATGCTTTTTTATATTTGTGTTCCTGGAATGCCACTGGCACCATAAGCGTAATTAGAGGGGCAGGTGAGGGTAGCCTTCTGACCTTTCTTGAGTTGAACGATGCCTTCGTCCCAGCCTCTGATAACTTGGCCTTCTCCAACCACGAACTCGAGGGGCTCTCCTCTTGGGATGCTGGAATCGAACACAGTGCCGTCGGTAAGTTTGCCAGTGTAGTGAACCTTTACAGTTGCACCTGGTGTGCATTAATTATGAGGATTAAGTAATTTTTAATTTATATATCTTGTATTAAATTGGGGACCGGTTCCTTCGTTGTGGAACTGTACATTGAATTGGGCTGACATATCTTCTTCTTTCTTCTTTAATTAATTTATTGTTTATTAAGAGTCAATTTCAAACTTTGAATTTTTCTCCTAGCTCGCATTCATTATTCTTTTTTTAAGTAGGTTATTAAAAATCAACAAAATATTAACGATTTCTTTAATTCTTTCCCTATATAATTTCTTCTTGGATAAAAAATGGATTTTCTCTATTGATATAAAAAATTTTAAATGTGGTTTTAATTTTTACTTAAGTAAGTTAATTTAAAATAGTAGATGATTCCAAAATCAAATTTGATTAGATTCATTTTCAATTTTTTATAGTCAGAAATAATTTGATAAAGTTTATTTAAGTGATATTTAATTAAATTTTATATTTAAAATTATATTTTGCATATGGGCCGAGAATAGGCAATTAAAAAAGAAAAGAAGAGAAATCTTAGATATTTTAAATAATATTTTGTATCGATTGTTCCTATTTATTATGTATAGAAGGTTGAGTTGAACCAGATTTTAATAAAATGTGAGCATATTTTAAATAAAAATAAACCTGTAGAGATGCTTGTGAGCAATTTGGAATTCATAAATACCATCTCTATTTTTTGACGTTGTAAAATTATATTTCCAAATAATATTTATACTTTTTAAAGATGAATTGTATGATTAGATTAGTCTAAGAATTTTAGATCACTAATGAACTTGTCAGTTAGAAATGTATTTACAAGTTAGCGATTTGATAGTCACTATATTTTCATTCCTAGGTTAATCGCTTCCTTCTCTTAGATTTTTCCACCATACTATTTTTTAAATTTAAATCTAACCTAAAGGAATTCAAAAAAAATAAATAAAGATATTTGACATTTTAAAATAGAATTAATTTAGAACAAAGTAGAATTGAAAAAAATAGAATGATATTAAAATAAATCTATTTAAAATCTACTAATTGGTAATTTATTTTTTCAGAGACAAAAAAAAACATAATTTTTTTTTATAAATAAGTTATTCTCAAGATCTATAAGTTTAAACCAAAGTAGATCGCCCTATTTCAAAATATGATTGGCATTTATCCTATTTGATTTATAACTTTCTTATTGTTTATTAATCTATTTTCCTCACTTGCATTACCTTTTATTTTCAAATTAAATATGAGGATATACTTTTTATACGATAGAATTATTCCGTAAGTTCATTGCTTTTCTTAAAGTCAGTTCAATTCAACCTTTTAATGATTCATATTTTTTAATTAAATATATTTATTATGAAAGCTAATTTAAGTTTCTAGATTATTATAAAGATATCTTTTAATGGAAACTCAATTTCTAATTTCCATTTATCCCTCTTTTGAATCCTATTAAGAAAAATTTTATCCTCTAAAAACTTTGAATGAGCTCTATTTGAATTTTCAATAAAAATTATGATTTAATTTATAGTTTGTTTGTATGATATATTTCATCACTATTTATAATGAGAGTCTTTTTATATATGAGTTATTAAGTAGGAGTGAGTTTACTTAAATAATTGTTGATATCAATTTCGCTGTAGAGTTTGCTTATTTTTCCTCAGAACTAGACTGTCAGGGTTCTGTACAAAAAAGCCAGCTGAAAACTTTAATGGCGATTTCTATTTATCTTATAATAAGGGGTGGTTGATAGACCCTTTAAATAAAAAAATGTAAAAGATTAGTCCCAGTTCCGAAGCTCATCTCCATTCCCTTTACTAGGTCGAATTGATTAGGATTCTTAAGTCTCTAAACCATCTGATGGTTTTGAAATTCAAGCTGAGCTTTGTCTCCAAGCACTTTCTGAGCAAGTGAGTTTTTAGCGTTTTTAGATTCTTCAGGACTTGCTTTTTTAAAGAGGGATTTCTTTCTATCTCCTACTCGATGATTATCAAAGTCATCCTCATCCACTTCTGATATATCTCTTAAAGCATTCCCTCCCATTTGAGGAGTCTGACCTTCTTCCAAATCGTAGTTTGACTAGGGGAGGCTTGATGGAAGAGCAAAGGGAGATTAGGAATTGCCGTTCTCTATAATGATAAGCGGTTAGGATTGCTCAAAATCTCCACTCGTATACAAAAATATAACTTATCCTTTAATAACTCTCTTGTAATTCCTCTTCAGGTATCTGCTACCAATAAAAATGCATAAACCTAAAGAGAGACATATTTCTGTTCTTGTTGTTCAAAGCAGTCTGGGGTTTATTGTTTGAATGCTTATTGCTGTTGCTCTACTCTGAGAGTAAAGATTCCCTGTTGAATTGATTAGAGGTCTTGCTGTGCACACTCATTCCAAACTGTTTCTATCCGTGCCTCACTAGTGAGTTTTGAGAGTCTTGCGATAACTCGACTTACTTATAGAATTTGGCCTCCTTCATATGGAATATAAAATAGTGCATTAGAAAGAAGAAACATGATAAAATAAAATGGGATGAATCAGCTTATGACTCCGCAAAATGACTTTTTTGAGATAGATACGATTATTAAGCTTATTTGAGCTAGCTAGAATTTTTGAAGGAGCTCATCTTAGAACTCAAAATAAGTTCTAAGATAAAAGAAGATTATTTTTATATAAGTAAAAGTAAATTCTAATTTTAACTGTCAGGAACTGAAATGAGCTGATGCATATAAATAAATATATATTAGCACCCGGGATATTAATTAAAAATAAGAAAAGGAGCCATGAGGTGACTAGTCAAAATGGCTAAGGTTTATTAAGTTGATCCCTTTTTGGCTATTGTCTGCTTGTCTCTCGTGTAGAATTACATAATAGATTTAATCTCTATAATGATAAATTGGAGAGTTGTGCTAAAATTTCTCACTCAATTATTTGGAGTGCATGCTTTTCATGTTTTAGAATGCATCCAGCCTCTTTTGCTCTTCCTCTTCCGGCTCTTCAATAGTTATAGCTGGATTTTGCATGCCAGCGTGATTTTGTCTGCTGGCTACCAAGGGACTCCTATGACGCAGCTCTATATTATATTATTCTTGGCTTTTCAGCTCCCTCTTCATGAATAAGCTCACAGTTTTGGCATGCTATTCACAAATAGTGATCATAATTTTGATTTAATTTTTGCAAATCTATGCAATTTTATAGAACTAGGTTGCTGATAATTTTGCATCTTGGCGTCTGGGCTAATCTACCCTAATTGATTGAGGCTTCGGTGCTCGAGGAGAGCAGGGATTAAATTATTTTATTTCATTAGGTTATTCATATTGGAGTTGGAAAGGCCTAGTCTCTGCGAAGACCATTGACTCATACTCTGATCAAAGAAAGTTTATATAAGAGTTAAAGGATATAAATAAATGATCGGGCTGGTATCTGTACTTGTCATACTTATTCACTAGATTTATTTATTAAACTTAAGACTCCAAATTCTGAGACTTGAAGGACCCCAAGAGGTGCTTGTGGTTTTTATTATTCCAAAATATTAAATCTAAACACCTAAAGGGGAGGGACGGAAGTGCACACCCCACCCAAAATATGAACAAAATTTATAGAAAAGTGCAGTGTAAAAATAAGCTAAAAATACCAAAAATTAAGTGATTCTGGCTTTTAAATTTTCCCAAGAAGGTTATTTTTACGAACTTCAGATTATTAATTATTGATATATAAATATTATTTATTGAATTTAATATTCATGACTGATTAATGTTATGATTATATTTTATTCCCCGAAAATATCTGAATATCATTTTTAGATTCTATTTTAAGCTATTTAAAAAGATAAATAGAGTATCAGCTCTATAGCAAGTATTCAGATAGCTGGATAAATTGAGAACATTTAGGCTAAGAATTTTAATGATTATTCTTTAAAACGGTATATATAGATTCTTTAAAGTATGCTATAGAGCTTATAAATGAGTTAGCTACAGTCATTTTATCTAATTGCAGATTTAGTAATCTTAGCTAATATATTTAAGCAAGAGAGACTCTTCTTTATATAATATTCAAGTTAAATTTGTTAAAAATTTGTGAAAAAATTAAATCACATTACAAAACTGTAGGGCGAATCATAATTCTAGTATCTTCATAAGACTTAAGATTCATGAGTAAAATAGAGCTCGGAAATAATTTTAAGATCGTTTTATACAATTTGAAATAATGAATTTAGAAAGCTAAAATTTCGTAAATTGTTAGCATTTCTAAACAATTTTGGCCTAAATTGACTTTTTTTCGTAAATTTTTATCATAAAAGGGGGGTGTTATGCACTTCTGTCCCTCCCCCACCAATAAATTAAAATATTAAATCAATAGATAAATCTCGTTATGGGCTAGTTTTAAGTTTATATTTTAATAGAAATTGTCTAGAGAGATTATTAAAGTACGAATTCTAGTAAATAAGTTAATTAAAGACAGATAATTATAAAATGTACAGACTTATATCATAAAGTTTTAAAGTTATTTCAGGTTAAAATATAAATTACAATTTATGTAAGAATCGAATTATTTGAAAATTAAATAGCTATCGACTTAATTCTTAATTTATAAAATGATAATAATAAAAAAGTACATTTTTTATTATAAATTTGAGAGTTCTCTTTAGGGATAATATTCACACTATATTATCCCTAAAAATACAAATTATATTAGTTACTAAAATTAATTTATGATGTGAATATTTGAGGGTTTATTAAATACATCTTGAGAGGCATCTCTTTCTTTCAGGGCCTCTTGGAGATTAAAATTTAAATTTTAAAGATCTACTCATTAGAAGTGCTAACTAATAAAAAGAAAGCCAATTACAATTTTATGTTATTTTTAACTCCTTGAGATGAGGCGGTTGTCCGAACTTGATTTGGCTGAGTATTTATTTATAGATAGTACTTTATAAAAGTGAAAAGAGTAGTGTTGATATTTCTACTGGTGGGAGACTCCGAATTCAGATTTCTCTTCTTCTTTTACTTCCTCTTACTAGCTATCAAAATTGAATAGAAGAAAAATAAATCCAAGCTAAGATTGAGATCTACTACTATTTGCTCTACGTTTTTAGGTTATGGCTGGATTCTATCAGATTATTTCAAAAAGCGAAGAGTCTTCTTATCCTTATCGTGCTCTCGTCTTATCTTCTTCACTAGCATTTTAGATTAATCAACTACTTTTTTTAAAAAAAAATAATTGAGTAGAAATTAAGATTCTTCGTTCGAATGCTCATCTATGATCCTGTCATTTAAAACTTGTTCTAAACAAAGAAAGAGAAATTATTTTCAAGCATGTGCGTAGATGACATGTTGGAAATGTGGTATTGCTGAAAGTTAATCGTGTTTCTGGGGTCATTTATTGTGGCTCTTCTTTAATTTCCACTTTTCTATCAATTAAAGGACTTTAAAACTATATGATATTCTAATCTAAATTTATTTGTATGCATTCCAGGAGTGATCCCCAAGAACGCCACCCTCATCTTCGATGTTGAGCTCATTGACTTCAAGTGAAATACTTAAGAATATTTATTTTTAAATACGAGAGGATGATCTCTGAGAACTTAATCTCAGGGAAACATAAATCTAAGAGAGCGAGAATAGGCATGAGATAGTGCGGCATGTGGCGTTAACTAATGAGGACCGATATTTAGCTCATTGATTTAACTGCAGCAGTGAAATATGATAAAGAGTTGTTTGCACTCTGGGATGTTTAGCTTATATTCTGGTTTATAAACAAGATAACTTAGCCACAATCTCTCCTTTACACACATTCGTTATATGTATTCTTCTATTTCTTATCTATTCTCAGTTTACTCAAATGATATTTGAACAGTAGTCATTTATTATTACTCTCGTTTTTACTTTGAATCTTTAATCAAAGAGAGAACAAGTAGGGAATAGATATAGAGGTGGCCTATATGAAATTCAGATATACAGATATAAGTCTCTATAATCATATTCCTTAAAGTCCTTGAGCAAACAAATTAAACATACTAAAATATATCAACTCAATAATAAAATATATAAATTGAGAGCAATCAAAGATAGACGAAATTTATATAACTAAGATCAGTTAACTCCATTTACACTGACAGGTTTTAATTTGAAATTGATCGATTTATAATTATGAAGCATGCCAATATAAATTGAAAAGCTTGGTTTATTAATAATTAATAAATTTCTCGATAATAACTTACTAAACTTAATTTAATAAAGAGAATTTTGACGAAAGAAACCTTAGAAAAATCAATATTTAAATAAGTTTAATGAGTGATAATAATCAAGTGCAATATCAGCATCAGCAATTAAAGAGTGAATAAAACAATGAGAGTTCACTCCCAATGGCAACAGATTCAGAGTATTTTTAAGACTAAAAAAAGCAAATTGTCTCACAAAGACGCATCTGCTACTACTCAAACTTTGACATCAATGTCAATTAAATAAATCAAGATATTCAAATAAATATTCTCACTACAATATATGAATGATTGGTTTGTCGAGTTCGAAAACATACAAATTTTTAAAGTCTAAGTATAAAGGAACCTTGGCAGTCTCCAATAATGAATGATTAAAGTGAAATTTATGAATTAGTCTTTGGCTTTAATACTTATCTTAGGCTATTAAAGTTAAAACGTCACAAAACGTCACAACATCTGATCCTAAAAATGACTCCGACCATCAATAATTAATAAGAGACTTATTTACAAATAAAATATGACCAAGAATGGGATGACATGCTTTGTGACCAGTCTATGTCAGAGGATGGCGACATCATACAAAGTGAGCATCTTAGGAAGCTCCTCGAGTGTTTCCTGCTCGAGGTTCCAATAATATAATTGAATATATTTCATATTAACTTTCTTAATTATTCCCAGTGGAGACTCTAATAACTCCTCTTCTTAGGCACAAACTGCCGGCGTGACGTATTAACATGAATAATTTGTCTTTATCATGGTTGAAGAATGAAATTTTATTCTGATGAAATTACGTCACAGTTTGCAGGAAGGCAAGAACCATCTGCCTAGTCAAAAACCTTAAGTGGGCAAAATTAGTAAGTGAGTGCACCTCCTCGCTTCAATGAAAATCTAAAGTTTGAGCAGTTCACTGAGGTGGCACTGCAATGGTTCACAACAGTCTCCCCTACTGGTCAGAGCTACGAAATAGTAGACCAATAGACCTTCAAGTCATATTAAATATAAGTTATATGCCAGCAGATTAATTTAATGGTCAAGTCTCTACTGCATACATTTTACTACGTAGCAATGAAAGAGATGAGTAACATCCTGAGAAAGGTTGAGAGTGACGAGCGTTTCGCTATCTCATAACTCACTGAGCTCCAATATATAATAATCTTTGATAATCTTAATACTAGAGCAGGCCTTAGCTCACCACAACAAGACCGTGATGCCCTCTCATGGCAGCTGGTCGTCTAATCTGACAGCTGCAACCTTATAAAGCCGCACCACAGTTGTGACCAACAAATTCTAGTACCCATATTTCAACAACGGAAGCTAGAGCCAATCAGAAATTTGCTCTTCCAATTCAAACGCTCCCTAAAACTAACCAAGGAACGCCCATCCCATTTTCATTGTAAAGTTTCTCATGTATCTTTAAGCCCATCTTGAGCAACAATCCCAAGCATCATCCGTTTAAATGAAGGACGTCGGCTCCAAGGCTGGAGCAGCCACTCCCTCTAAGAAGTGGGACCGCTCGCACGTCAGCAGCTTGATTCCTGGTTTCAGCATCATTAAGAATAAGGTAATCACTCCTCTTTTGGTCGCAACTGAGAGAGTGGTTGACTATATTATTTCCGAAGACTAATCATATATAACAATGATGTATTTCTCTATTTTGACAAACAAAAGCAAAAGTCACAAAATAATTAAACTCAAAATTAACAAAAAAAAACTTCCCAAAAGCTCAAGCAAGAGGAGAGAATGTCTTCTTGCGATGAAAGTGAGGAGGGCTCGTTGCCCGATTCTTTCAAAGCACTATCGATCGAAGATGAATCCTCTAGCAGAAGGAAGTAGTTGAAGCGCCGCTGCCACCAACTTCTTAGGGAAGATCCAAGTGCCGAAGAAGAGCTCAGAGAAAGCGAAAGCTATCAGAATCTCAAGTTAATTATTATCCATACCTTATTGAATATATGATGAAATCTACTTTCAACTGCTTCAGATTGTGTGGATCTGATTCAAAAGAGAAGGAGAGTGAATGATTCAGTGACTAGTGTTTTCGTCACAAACATCATAGAAATCAAGAATGACGCACTCAAGTAACTTTAACCCACATAAAGTGCGCAAGAGGAAATTAAGGAGAGTCTTTTAAAAATATAGACTATCAATAATCATTCTTATCATGTTAGAGTTAGGTCGAGTAATAAAGTGAGGTTACTGTTGACCATGCACATACTAACTAAGCTGACGTCAACATTAGATTTATAAAGCCCTCTAAGGTATTCTACAATAAACTCATGGGACTCTGGCTCCGCTTCGATAAGTCTCACCTCAATTCAGTATAAGAAAGACCTTTTTTTCAAAATTATTTTGCAGTGACTTTTGAGGAATTCCTGAGTTACGTAAATAAGCACTCTCTCCTGTCCTAAGATAAAAGCTGTCTGTTATCTTTGAACTCTTGCCCTCAGCAACTAGCACCTGCCTAACATTTCTTCTAGACTCTAAAGAATGAGTGGTTGAGGATGCAGCAGCTTCATCACGAGCTTAGTATCTCTAGTTTTTTCAATGAAGTTAAGAGCCGACTTTTCCAAAAGTGGAACGAGCAAATCATAAACAAAAGCAAACTTTTCAGCGACAGAAAACACTCTACTCAAATCTAAACTATTTCAAGTATTTTTATCTTGTAAACATAAATAGAGCAATGAAGGAAAGGGATTTGCTGATATCTCCAGTTTATAGAACTAATTTGATTGAGATATTAACTGGCACCCTATATAAGTGAATGAACTTATATTTGCTTTATTACCCTCTCTTCTATACATACTATTGAATGGGAGAGGCAACGTATTTAATAGAAAGTTACTATCATCCTATCAGAGTGTAAATTATAGCTAGCCAGCCAATCATCAGTAAATAGACCTAACTTGATTGGCTTATCATAAAAATATAAAGATTTACTTCTTATTTAAAAATCGTTGACTCCTTAAAAATTACTTCTAATTTTCATAAGACGTTGATTAACATTTGCTATACTTGCTTCATACGTCATGCATTCTCATTCAGTTAAGATTTTGCTAAAGATTTTGAGAATCTAAATACTTACTTAGATTATTTCTCTATTATAAATTGGTAATTGAATACTCTGAATGAATGATATATAGATATTTGGATTAGGAGGTTTCGATATCATTTCCAAATGAAGAGGAGTCCCATATTGTCTATACTTGCTACTTTATTTCCCCGGCTTGACCACTCGCAAGCCACAATTGATGTAGTATGATCGCGATCGAAAATCTCCTCCACATCTCCATTTTCAGCATTGAAAATGAAAAGCTTGCCTCCTCTTGATCCTACTGCGATATATTTAATAATCATAGTAAATTAAAAGACGTGTGTTTTTATATTTTCCGGATGGAGATATACCAAAGGAATTTTAATCATCAGTGTTCAAGTAGTCATCACTTTGAATTGATAGGAGAAATAAAAAATTAAATCGTCGTTAAATTGTTCTAACAGTTTCGAACATCCTCGTGTCTATTATTTTCAGTGTATTATCTCTGCTATTTGTGACAATCTGATTTCCATCGGGCATATATTTTACGCAAGTATATCATATCAGCATTTTAATGAAGTGATGCTGTCGTCATGTATGTTCTTTATCTCATTCATGAGGGAGTGGTCTCTAATGTTCCATAAGCGCACATTTCCGTCTTTGTGGCCGCTCACAAGCACACTATCAGATATCGACACATCTATTGAAGTTGTTTCACTTGCACAGCCCATTGTTCCCTAAGCTTGTCCAGAATTAACATATTATAAAATTAGCATGATCAATTATTATACTTTGAATTGTAATTCCATATCTTGATAGTCCTATCTGAACTGGCGGTTATAGCTAGTCTTGAGGAATAAGTGAAAGTGCAAGAATTAATGTTTTGAGAGTGCCCGCTAAGTGTTACCATAGTTTTGAATGGCCTCACGTTCATTTATTAACCTAGAAGAGTGGAATTTTAATTCATAATTTAAATCTTTCTGTCTATAGAACAGCCCATAAGAACAGACTCTTGATCGCGAGCAAACGCCAAGCAACTAATTGGCTTGACGAAGTACCTAATTGGGGTCATTTCACCCTACCTGCTTAAATCCCAAATTTTAATTAAACTGTCTCCGCCTCCTGTTGCTAGAAGATTTCCAGAGTTATTGAAGTGCATACAAGTGGCTTCTTTATCATGAGCTTTGAATTTATACTCAACTCCAATATTTATAGCAAAATATATTCTACTTATAATTAGCAAAAATCCATCTGGTACCATTTCATATCCCTTGAAAGAAGAGTGAGAAGTAATTTCGTGATAGAGCCTGGCCTCTTAGCTGATAAATTGCCCTGAGGAAGAAGAAATCAGCATACTCTGTGACCTAGATTGCTAACTTGTGATCTACTCCTCCAGTAAGGACATCCTATCTAATAAAATATGGCTTGACACAATAATTTAAGTATCGTTGAAGCCGCCTCCAGGAGTTGAGAATAGGCAATCGTCCGAGCTCTTTCTTGCATTCGTATTAAGTTGCAAGATCATGCTTTTACTCTCTTTAATAAATTCGTGAAGCATTTATTTGTCACCATGTTTCAAAATCTATGCAGTTTGTGCGAGTACCTCAACAGGAACTTTTGCAAGCTTAAAATTGAAATTAAAAGTTTATCTTCATTTTAAGCTATAGCTGAGCTTTGAGATACTCAACTTCCTTGTAGACTTCATTAGCTACATTCAATTTTTCAATTTGTTGCTCTTTCATTTCCATAAGCTGCGTAAGGAACTGCTAGTTCTCCATGGTGAGATTTCTGACCTTCTTTTCCAGAAAATAAATAGCTTTTATTATGGCCTAAATAAACTGCGTTTTAAAAATTATTGGTATCTTTAAAAGCGTTGTACTCTTAAGCCATGAGAGCATGCTTTTGAGCTATGTCATTCATTGCCTTCTCCGTCTATTGAATCTTGATGAGAGCCTCTTACTTTTCCCTGGTTGTTCGAAGTAGTTGCTTATTTGCATCCGATAATGTGTCCATAGTATGATTCACTTGCTTTTGTAGTTTAATTATCTCATTCGTTTTTTCTTATAGTGCATTTATAGCTGATTTGAGAAGGTCATCTTAGGTACAAATTAATGTCTTCTATTTATATATTTAATTCGAAATGGAAACTTAGAGCAATAAGCGCAGCCGTAAGAGGAAGCTAGCTGAATACATCGGAGCAGACTCTCAAAACTGTAACACCAAGACGGCCACTCGTTACCTTCCTAGCCAGAATCTGATACCCTATCTCGAGAGCTTAAATGCAGATCAAGTCTCTATTCGACCAAAGAGGAGAAGCTCGACCAAAATGCGATTCAAGATGACTCTCTCGCTCGATCAGCAGCTTGTCGCGATATTACTCCGATACGGTACCCTTCAAAACGATGATAACATCATTCGCAGCTACAGCCAAGTCGCCAAGATAACAGGAATCAAGCCAAGCACAATAGCGATGATAGTTCAGAGATGGAGGCGAAATGATTTTGTCTACGAATCGCGCAGATCAAAGAGCATGGCGAAGAGGAAGATCTCCCAAGAGATCGAGGACTGAATTACGACTGTCAAACACCTTATCGAGACAGCCCACATGAGCCTGAGGGAGCGTGTGTTCTTCTACTAGACGGAATACGGTGCACCTCGCGTCTGTCCCGCTACCCTAATGAAGCTCTTCCATC
>JAJKFJ010008095.1:0-15837 GCA_027382625.1 Tetmemena sp. SeJ-2015 | reverse complement strand
AAAGGCCGCATAGAAGTTAACTGCTATTGAAGAGAGTGAGCATAACTTTATAATTGGTAGTTAGTGAAAAGAATGATTCAAATCTTGTGTTTTGTTGAGAATTGGTCACTCAATAGTAGCGATTGGCGACTCCTGATTTGTTTGTGGCCATCTCTGACACGCCACCACCTACGTTCATAGCACTCATACCTGTTGAGGCTCCACCGATGGTATTGCGAGACATTTGCTTCTTAGTACCAGCAGGCACGGCAAGTCCTTAATTGCGAGAGGAGGCAGTCACAAACTTCGAGGATCCGGAAAAACTACCCTTCAAAAAGCTTCCATTATCAACTCCCTTCAGGTAGTTACTAACCAAGTTGCGATTCTGGCCATTGGCCTGCATCTACTGTTGAACCAAGGATCCTTAG
Organism: Tetmemena sp. SeJ-2015; assembly: GCA_027382625.1. Classification (NCBI taxonomy): domain Eukaryota; phylum Ciliophora; class Spirotrichea; order Sporadotrichida; family Oxytrichidae; genus Tetmemena; species Tetmemena sp. SeJ-2015. Next base: position 15,430 of record JAJKFJ010008095.1, on the reverse strand, counting down.
AGACCGTTACCTCCAAGGCCCTAGTTGTAGATGCCTGCCGCGTACATGTTTTGCTTATTGTTGAGAGATTTAGACTGCTAAGCACTTCCCACAGTGTTGTTGAACTTGTTTGAGATAGTCTTTTGATGGCTTCCCATGCCTGAGTTTATAGAGTCAAGTAAACCACCAGGGCCTCCTCTGCTGTTCTGAATCAGAGACCCTCCGCTTATGTTTGGCCCATTACCGCCTATTATCAAGTTGTTTGATTGAGCTGAGGACTAATTTGCGCCTGCGTAGAAAGTCTAGCCGCCTGCTAGTAGCATGTGGTTGCCCTCAATGGCACCTCCGGACAAGAGTTTTACATTAGGATTGTTGGCACTTGTAGTTGAGTTGCCGCCTTTATTTGAACCTATCGAGCCTGATGTCTTAATAAAGAAGTGAAAAAGAGGTATAAATAAACTGTCTTGAAAGAGTTGCCTCCTAGATTCCGTGACTTGCCTGAGGATATGATGAGCATATTATTCTGAAGAGAGTAAGTTCCAATGTTCTAAATAGCCAAAGAGTTATTGAAGCTCATACTATCTAGTCCGTTAGTAATTCCAGCTACGCCTCCTGCAAGCTTCGCTCCCTACATCCCTGGTTTATTGATAGTGTGTGATTTTGCATTCAGGTTATTACTATATAGAGTTAAAATCTTAAAGTAGGCTTACTAAAAAGTGCTACTCATGTTCTTAGTATTCCTTGATTATGAAGTAGCTGGAACATGGCCAATTTGGTAGGTCTGCTAACCCAAGTTTGATGGCAAGTTCTTAGGAGCACCCTGAGTAGACATCATATTTTATTTGTCTCTATTTGATCTTTGTGATGAGCGACTATAAATAATGAGTTAGATCGCAAATTAGAGAAAAAGAGAGAATGTGAGTGCTGAAGATAACTTTTTTACTTTTGATTAGACATGGATATGTTAGCCCCAGCTGTCATAATAGATTCATTATAGCCTAATTACTGCTTGAGCTTTTGGATGTTCTGCTGTGTTTAGCTCATGGCTTGTCTCTCTAGATTATTCATCATCTCTTGCTGCTGATGTAATTGGAGTTAGAGCTGAAGCTATTTTTACTGCTGTTGTTGATGAGAAAGTGACTTGCTCGCTCCGTTATTGGTTTGAGGGGTCTTGCCCCTGCTCATAACCACGAGTCCAGAGGCTGCTCCTTCGAGATTAGTTATCTAAGCTTAAGTCGGTTACTAGGGCTAAGCTCCATAGCCAGTGTATTGTTGCTGCTGGGACTGCATATAATTGCCAGTCGCTATCATAGCATTAAATATAAGTATTTTACAATTACTATATTCACTAATGCATTTATGTCACCTGCTTTGACATTCTTGGATATTTTTTAGGAATTGCTGATCATCATTAAATGAGCAGCGTTCGATGAAGATGTCTTATCGTCCGATTTACTCCTCAGTTTCTATATGGGCTGCTACTGCTACACTTGATGTAAGCTTTGCTATGAATGTTCATACTGACCATTCATTATAAGCATAAAGAAATTTAGAAGTAGCTTTTAATTATTATATTGTTAGTGAGAGAGGACTGCTTTTGCTGAGTGACGACGAGGCTGTTTGAGCCGTACTCAGGCCCATGAATCGCATCTTAATTCCCATTTGAGACGGTGCCCTGAATATTATTATTTTGATATGCTTGAGCGGTTGCAGCCTAATTCACTTGAGATATGGATTACTAACCAAGTGACTTTCTATCCCTTGTGTGTGGCTAAGTAACTCCGCTCACGCCTTTTATCAAAGCTTACTTTTCCTTCGCGAGCATGTAGAGTTGAGCGTGTGCAATCAGCAAAATCAAAAAACCTTAAGATGAATAGAAGGTTGAGTATACTGTGAATGATAGGATCTATGGCGAGTGTTGCGCTTGCTTATTACTCGACCACTTCTTGAGGCTGTTGCATGATCCAGTCTATCTTTGCGAGAACTCGCTTCATGCGTTTGCAGAGGTCGTTATACTCGAAGTGTGCTCCATTATCGGGGTCTGTATACTTCTATCCCTGGTCGTCTTCGAAGTAGATGCCCTTGTAGTTGAGTAGATCACTCGGCCCTTCGCCTGCAGCTGCCATTATTAATTCTTCCTTTTCTTTAAATTAAAGATCGCTTTATTGCTTAGTTTTATTAGTGGTAGAGAGAGGTGGATGGTAAGACTATCCAATAAAATGGTTGCTGTTATATCTTCTTCAATTATAAATTTTAATAAATTTTATTATTCAAATCGCTATACCACGAGCTCACTGGAATATAAAAGTCCATTATGGAGATATAGAAAATTAATTTTCTATAGTTTTAAATAGGTTATAAGAACTTTAAAACTCAATTAGATATAAAAGTGGCTTTCCTAAGGAAAAGAATAACTCAAATCTGTAGTTTATAATTATTGTAGAAGACTTTATTTCAAAGTCCTAAATCTCATTCACTATCTGATAAATTTGACTCTGGCTCTATGCATTTTCAAGTCTCTTATTTCGAAGTCCATCTCTATTAACTCTCTTTCATTCCTTGCTTTCAAATTATCTAGTGTTCGGTCCATTCAATTAAAAGTCAAGTATATAAGGTCATTATTAATTTTTAAATATGATTACCCTCTCACCTCCCAGTACAGCTCGTCTCCCTAAAGAATTATTTTCTTGAAATTGGTTCTAGTTGATGTTGGAGAAGTTTTCCAACTGGCTTTTGCTCCGCTTGTTCCTTTTTTGATTTTACTTTTAGCTATTCTGTATCTACTGCTAAAAGTAGAGCGCCTGCTAATGCTACTATTAAGAAATTAATAAGTTCTCTAACTCCAACTGCCTCTTCTAATGAGCAAATACACATATATCGAAAATGGTTTTCTAATGATTGGTTATTGAGGAAGAGTCGTTCAACTTTCCCTTCTTTTAGAGGTTAGAATTCTTCAAGAGTTGCTACTAACTTTCTTATGATTTTAAGTTCTTCTCATTTTGCCACAGAGATCATTCAAATGAAATTATATTTTGAGTGAAGATGCAGGGTTTGATGGAGGCAGGATAGTGTGGCGTTGCTGACTGTCAAAAGATTTCGTAGCAGTTGTCGCTGCGGTGGAGTAGCTTTCAACTATGGTAATTCCATGATTGAAGTTATTGTTATCGCTGTTTCTTTTTAAGCCGCTCCCGCCTGCTATGCGATTATTTATCTTACTCAAGAGACTTGAGTTATAATCTCTCCTTCCAGTATTGGATGTTGAGTTAGAGTTCTTGTCTGTGTAGATGTTTTAAAAAGTCACCACACTGCTTTTGGTATTCACATAGTTTAAATGTATTACAAAATTAAAGTTAAAAATATTCAAGCCTCCAGAGAGTTTACTGAGATAGAATTTCCTAGAGGGGTTTTCATTCATGGTTTAAAGCTGCTACTACTGCACTGAAAAATAAGATATTGAAGATTCCACGATGTACTAGTTCTTGAGCGTTGTAAAGTTGTGCTGTGCTTACGATGACTTGTTTTAATGTAGGCTTAGCTCCCGCTGTGCATCATTCTTCTCTGCTGGAATAGATGGGTCTGCCAAATATTCTCTGCTGTTGATATGAGTATCATAGTGCTCATCTTTAGATCTGTTCAGTCGCTCTCTAATAGCCACATGCTATTCAAAATTTCTGCTGACCAGACCATCTTAGAAGCTTGGCAACTTGTATTTTCCACTTTCTGCCTGCTACGTTAAGTCATTTTTATTCCTTCTAAAAGTCACGAGGATTTTTTGCTGTTAATTGTTCTAATCTCCCCCTTCCTCATTTGGTTCCTCATCAAAGTAGGTATTTGTGCTATCTCTAATGCCTATCAAATTCAATCTTTAGAATTTATAATCTTGTTCTTCTCTTGTGGAGGTTCTAGAATCGCCAGCCATTTAAGATCTTTTTGTCTCTTTAATAGGTTGATTTTCACCATGAGTAAATTTCCCTTTCTCATTTTTAAATTATTACTAAGGCACTCCTAAATCGTGATGGTCTTTGAGATAACTATAGTCTCGCTATTCAACTGTGTGATTGGAAATGTATTTGCGATTTATCTTATTCCCGTAGCTCACTCCAGCATCCAGGCTAGTGGATTTATTTTCTATACTCGGAAGATTGCGAGCATTTCGTTATAGGCTAAGTAGCAGGCTGTTCTAATCTTGGTAGTCTCTCATTACTGTTTGAAATTTGTTAGACTTCAAGGGCAATAAAGTTTGAGGTGTCTAGCCTAACTGAATTAAATTCCCAGCTCTGGACACAAAATGTTAATCGGCTTGTATCTTTCTCTCCAGAACTTAAATAGCAAAATTAAAATATAAGAATTGTTAACTTCTAATTGTGAAAGGTGTTAGAGATCTCTATTCTTGTCTTTGTTGAATTATGGAGATACAGATCCACGATTACTGAAATCATTGTTGTTAATTTAACTTCTGTTTGAGCTAGGTTAGTAACTTAAGCTTCCTCCTCTCTAAGGATTAAAGACTTTCTTTTTCGAGTATTACCTTTAGCTTAGATAGTTTACTTGCTAGCGAGAGCTTTCCTTTCCAATTGCTAATAGTGAATGGTTTAAAAATGAGTCAAGTTAAGACTTAGAAGGCTTGCTCTAGAGTCTTTATTTCAAGTAACTTTCTATGTCTGGGAACTAAATCATAAATTTATCCTAACGGTATACTGGATTATTCTAATAAATCTCATTCTTTTGTGGTGCACGTGAAGAGTCATTTACTTATAAATCCGTTACCACTTAGTTATAATTTCTTTGTAAAGTAGATATGTCAGAGTTTAAAGCCGAGCCCTCTTGCTTTAATAGGACTCCTGTCATTTGATCCCTTACAAAGCTTGCATTTCTTTCTGAACTGTTTGCACCTTTGAATCTATTGCCTCCCATTTGCCTCTTCTTGAAATTGAGGAGGTTCTTCTAGTTCTTGCTACTAAGCTATGGCTTTTGCTATATGAAGCTATTGGGAGTGAATTCCACACCACTTTGATTTAAGGCTCCTCGATCACTTAGTTTGAAATTAGTTGTTGAGCTATTCTAATCCCGATGAAATGAAGGGCCTTAGTTAGTTGAGGTACCTATGCTATGCGAATAGTTGTGATTCTTTAGATAGGTATAGGTCCCTTGTGGCTTGAAGAATTCCTGTCTTGTCATGAGGCTCTAGAACTTACTTTCATCCTCAATTTCATTTAAAATTAGGTAAGTTAATTTCTTGTTCTATGGCCTCCAGTCCTATATCTTGAGTCTGAATAGCGATTTCATTTTGAGAGTCGGAGATATTTTGAAGCTTCGAGTGGACAATTTTTCTACTTTATTCAACATCTTTAAGTTATTGGGATGCTCTATCTTGCTTCTCCATGGGCTAATCTTTAACCTTTTCTAAACGATTATGAACCTCCCTCTCATTGATTTGTAGTGGCTTAGCTTAAACAGAGAGCATCATTCCTAATACTCCATCTGACGTTCTGCTGTCAATTTAATAAACTAACACTAACCCTAAATCTATTTATGTCATTCTTGTTGGAATCTTTAGATTTTGTTGACTTCCTAAGTGGGTTTCTCTTTCTCTTATTCTTGGAACTTTCAAGTTGGTTTTTATCATCAGCGATAGGTTTATATTCAGCGTTCCCCTAGTTTATTAAATCCACGACTGAAGGATGTTACATATTTAAAGCTTCGCTTGCTTATGAATTACCTAAATCTCTCGAGACAGCTTATTCTTAATTGCTATTTCTGCGATTAACTCTGGTTGATGATGAAGTGCCATTTTACTTTTAACCTATACTAGATTCCTGTTTCTTTAGCTTCTTTTTCTCTAGTAATTTTTAGGGCACTGTAAGACTATTAGGATCAGTAATTATCGCGTTTTACCTAGAGGTTGGTAATTCAGAGCCATTCTCATAATAGAAATAAACTCTATATCTATTAGCTTCATTTGATTGCAATCTCTTATAATTGATTGAGAGCTAGGGATCCAAGATTAATTCTGAAAGTCTCCTACTCTATTTGAAATTTATTTGGGTCGCCCTCTATATTTTCCCATCCAACGATTGCTTCCTCTTTTAGACTCTTCCTTATCTTAAAATCTTAAATGCACTACTTATTCATAGAATTTATCTGTAAAGATATTAAATTATTTATCTATGAGCCTTGATTCTGGATTTTGCTTAAGAAAGGTAGTTTGTGAACACTTTTCTCTTTATCCTTTATATCTTCCTGTTGGGAAGAACCTTGATTGCTTTGAGGGAGGATCAAATTCTTCTCTGATTAAGGATCATACCTTTGCGTGAAAGCTGATGACCTCCTGCCAGCTACCTTATGTTAAATATCTGGAGGAGTTTATCTAACTTAAAATAGAGTTTGTTTGATTAAAGTTTTGATCTAACTGAATGGCCTCGCTAATGATAATCAATTTATAAGAAACGGAGAATATATAAACTTATTGTGATTTATGGAAGTAGCAGCCTAGCTCGAGTATCTGTTTTCACTTGGATTATGCATAGATGAGTGGCGCTGATTACTCAACTTTTGAGAATTTCTAGTCCCTTTATCAGCTAAATTATGCTTCTCTGAATCTGCTTAAGACATTTGTTCATTAGAACTTTATACTCTTTCAACATCTTGGAGCTAATCACGTTCTTTGGTTTTCATCTTGTTTCTTTAATTATAAATATCCATTTTACTTCCAGCTGATCGATTAAACTTATTTTCACTCTTTTTCTCTTCTTTTTTAAATAATTATATAATAAGATATTAAGGGAGCTCTCAAGGGCATTGCCAACTGGCTGGAGTTCAGGCTGAGGCTTAGCCATTTAACCTTGCTTCACAGCGTAAAATCTTCTTTGCTTCTCATCTATTTTGGTCAAATAGAAGGTGCCTGGGAATAGATGCTCAATTGAACCCTAATGCAAAAGTTAGTTCACGATAAAGACTTAATCAATAAGTCAATTAAACACGTTTGTATTGACCAGAAAAATTAAAAATGCTTCGGCAGAAATTAAACTTACTTGTGGCACGATATTGCTCTTGCCGTGCATCTTCTCTCTGTAGGCCATCAATCTGTCAAACTCCTCAGCTGGGATCTTTATTCTGCTCTCAAGTCTAGTTTTAAACACAAGAAGATATGCTAAATACAAGATCCAAATTGAAAATTATTAAGAATTAAAAACTTATAAATCTTATAAATATCATAAATCCTCATTAAAGTTTCTACACTTCATGACTAGATCCGCAGCCCAGTCTCTATGGCTTCTCTCTGTAAATCTCCCCTCCTCTAAGCTTTGAATGGAACCAGAGACTCTCATTTACGACCCTCGAAGGTGAGACTAGCTTCTCATACCCAACTTATTATGTCCCGCTTCATTGGAGTAGTATTTGTTAATGCTGAGCATGCTGGGTTTATCCTTTTTGTTGAAGATTATCTCCTTAGTAGTGTGACGTTTCATGAATTCCTTTTGTATCTTGGCTCGTTCAGAGTTGCTAAGAAACTTGATCCCAGAAGCCGAGGAAGGCATGGGATCCTCAAAAGCCCACAGTTACTTTAGCATATTTTTGTGCTCCTGGTAAGCTTTCACTTGAGCCACATCTGCCATCATGCTTTGCTTCTGAGATTCTATGTAAAACAAAGTGAATTATAAGATATTTATTGTGAATGTACTTTTGACTTTCATCTTAAACCATCATACCTGGTTGAGTTGTATGAAGCTGTTCGACAAAGTTATAATACAATAGATAAACGAGTTTAAGTTATTCTTCCTTTTCTTCTCTTCCTTCTCAAAATACTTCCACAAATCGACTTGTTAATAAGGAGAGAGCAAGTAATTATTCTCTTTTAGAGGATCCTTTAGGGTAGGAGAGTTTCCTGGGCTCTAATCACGGTTGAAGATGGTGTCTATCTTCTGTAGCATATTTCTCATTCTAGGACTTTGAAGAAGCCTTTCCTTTTGCTAGGTAGTTAAGAATTGGTTATAACACTCTTTAAAAATTGGAATGAAAGATATTTTTCTTCTTCATTAAATTATAAACGCATTCTCAACCACTTTCTCAGGTACTACCTCTGCTTCTTTTCTTTGGCTTAGCATCGATAGCATCCTTTGAGTTATTTCTCTGTTCTTCTGTCTCTGTATTTCCTCGAATTCTTCTAGCGGCTGCAATTTCTTAGTGCTTTCTTTCCTTAAAAGCAGTCTATCTCTGACTGAAAGCTAAGATTAAAAAACATTGAGTTTTTTTAAAACTTGAGCTAAGGATTGATGTTAGTAGCCACAGAATTTTAATTCTTAAGGCCCAGGAATTCAAGCTTTTGCATTCCTTGCGAACTCCTTATCATTCTATTATTTTCCCTTGGGCCGTTTATAATAGCTTAGAGAGTGAAATCCTCCTCCTCACCTTAAGTATTTGAATTTGGCCGCTACCTTGAAGTCATATAGCCCTTGATGTCTGGCTGAGAGAGGAAAAATCCACTCATGGTATTCAGCATTCTATTCCCTCCTTCAAAAACTAACTAGGGATTTTAACTACGAGGTGAAAACATGTTTGAGAGAGAAGCAGTGTTTGGCTGGGATCGTTTATCGAAGGTAGTCATATTTTACTACTGCTACAGCTACTACTATTTCATGAGTAAAGAGCTATTTGGGGAGATTCCTTTAGAAGGCACGGGTGATGAGCCCTTTCTTCGAGGACTAGAGGCCTCTGCAATATCCATGATTTAAGTCTTAATTCTCTGAAGTTTGTTCTCTATCACTTACTTCTCTACTTCTGTTGGCACTCCATTGTTTGGTGGTGCGACTTCCTTAGGTGGATTTCGAGCAGGTGGCCTCTTTGAATTAATTAGGTAACAAAATATATATTCAGTAGTTAGGTTTTGTTCTCTCTATCCCATTTTATACTCCTCTACTTAAAACGTCTTCATATCAATAGATTTAAATTGCATTTCTACTTTCTTTTCAAGTTTTCCTTTTTCTATGACTAAGACTTTAAGAGTCTCAATCCGCTTCAGTTCTTCCTTCTTTTGTGCTCTTTCCTCTTATTTCTCTTTCTACTTTAGAAAGAGAGGCTTAGATACAGTTCCATTGCCTTTTTATGAGCGACGCTAATCAATCTTCTAGATGAACTAGTCCAGTTGTCTGTGCTTGTCTTTGAACGACTGAGCTTGCGAGTTAGAAGTTCCTATTTTAATCAGTGTCTGCAAATCTAAGCTGTCCTTATTTAGATCAACATCAATAAAAGAAAACTTCTTCATTAAATTTATAAGAGATCTAAGTTTTGAGCAAGTAAGCTTGGATCCTATTTGCGGTAGAGCACCTTATTGATGAGTTTAGCATCAGGCACATACATCCTCATCGTTCTCTCTATCTCATTCAGCTCATCTACCTTCTCGTGAGCATCTCCTAACGGGATAAGTTGGAGGTTTCTGTTCACGAACTTTTAGTTTACTCTCTAGGTTGAAGCAGATCTTCCCATCACTCCCTTGGCCTTATTCGATATTTATCCACTTTCAAGTGGCTTCAATTGAGATACTGGCTTTAAACTACTCTTCTTAATTTTGAAATTTGTCTGTGTCTTGGAGGGTGAGTGAGTTTGTTGCTGTTGCATGTTTATATCAGAAGGAGCAATCGTGACATGCTTTTTATTCAATTTATTTTTGGACTGTGCTTAATTTGTAGGACTGTCAGACCTCACTTTTAGTTGTTCTGGGTCGAGGGAGTCGAATTTATTGTGAGTTGTTGAACCATTAGCTCTCAGGCCTTTGCTGTTAGCAATTGAGCTGCGGTAGTTGCTGCTCTCGAAAATGTCGTTCAAGTTGCTTCTTGGGCTCTTAGGCCTCGTTTGATATTAGGGACGCTCATAATCCAAGTCTACCACACCTTCATCACCAAGTCCATCTAATAATATACCCAATGATAATAGAGGATATTAGATCTTGAAAGTTAAATGGGGGAGGATTGTCTCCCTCTTCAAAGGCCATCATCTATTTCTTGTGGTTGATAAGTTCGTAGAATCTTCGCTTGTTAGCTAAGCTCTTTCTGTTTTTGGTGGCGTGCCTATTCTTCTTGATTACCATCATCCCACCAGTGTTGAGTAATTATAAATTCCAATTTAGCATTAAATAAACACTTTTATGAGACCCTTTGAATCGTAGTAGAAGGCAGCTCTGTCTACATCTTGGCGTTTGAGGTCTTGCAGCTGCTTTACTAGTTCCTTCTTAAGTATTCGGTCTATCTCTTCCTCATTCAAAATACTCATTTTATTGCTCAACTAGCTAAATTGAGATTTTTAATTCTATACTAAGTTAACTCTGCTTTGATATCATAGAACCACCCCTTGATCTTGCTGAAAAATTTAATTAACTTGTGTGGCCTACCTATATAATCACAAGACATTCATTTAGAGAGAGGGGAAATAATCTTAAAGCAAGAGAAATAATTCGATTTGAAGGAGCATTTTCAGTTGTAGTAGCAAGAGCAACCGCCATTGGTTTTGTCCTTGTTCTTGAAATTGATTTTGCGCAAATATAACCCAGAGTCATCGAACATTTTGTTGTCTCTATAATATTTATAGAATCATAGAGGAAAAAATTATGCCTAATAAAATTTATTTTGTCTGCTTGATCATAGAGCAACAATTTTTTCCTCTTTTGCTTGGACTAGTTTTGGGAATCATAAACCATGGCTAGCTTAAGCATTTCTTGAAAACTCTCCTCCACGTTGAAACCGTCTTTGGCGCTTACTTCAAAGTAAGGGATGGAATAATTTGGCATGTTTTAGTTGTTGCTGTTATTATCCTCATATTTAATACGAACGTATTAGAATTAATTAATTGTTTCATGAGTGGGATAAAAAGTGGCTCCAGACCCTCCTCCCATTTCATTTTAACGTCTTAGTTTATTTACGAACTGCACCTGATCTGCATTCGCATTCTCACCCAACTAACTCTTTATCAATCCGTCTTTGGATTTCTCCATAGCATCTATGGCCTATGAGGCTGTTAAACGGCACCAGTTCTAAGCCTTAATAGAGTGCACTTTCCTTTGAGCTTGAGGGAGGTCTGATTTGTTCCCCAACAAAATGAATGGGAAAGTGTTAGGCTCTAAAGGATCAGAAAATTGAAGAAAGATATCCCTCCAAATTAAAAGTTATAAATTAGGTTTAATAGAGAAAAAGGAAAGATATATTTCCAAGAAGCTATTCGCTCGAAGGATTCAGGATCACTCATGTCAAATACTAGTGCACAACAGTCAGCCCCTCGATAGTAGCTGTAACCCAAACTTTGAAATCTCTCTTACCCTGCCGTGTCCCATATCTGCATTCTTTAAATCAATATATGCTAATAATTAGGTTTGCATGATAACTTCCTCTCCTTCTTGTATGCCAAGTTTTGAAGCAGCCACATTTAGTCTCTTCTCCACTCTGATCGGCTTGTGATGGAAGTCCACTCCCACAGTTGACTTAAACTGTGTGTTGAACTTCTCATTTACAAATCTTTAAATTAGAGCAGTCTTTCCAACCCCTGAATCACCAAGCAGAAGGATTTTGTAATCCAACAATAATTATACTCAATAAATCTAAAATTGTTCTTTATTTTTCAGTGAATAGTTTTTATTACTGCGGTTTGGATTATTTTTCATAGATTTACTAATGTTTTCAGAAATATAATTTAATCTTATTTTTTAATCCTTGACTCAATCAAGCACATCTCTGATCCAAAAGTGTGGTTGTTGAAAAATCTTAATACTTTGAATAGATTTGAGAGGCAGATTTGGTTGGGAAGAAGATGACGAGAGACGCCTTGATTTGTGATTGAGAAATATACTTATAAATAATATCGAATTCTCAGAATCACTCAAAATTTAAATTATCACAAATAATCCTACTCATCATAATAATAAATAAGTCCATTCCATCTTATAGGATGTGAATTTAATTTAAAATGAGTCATCAAATAGTAAACTCAGCGTAAGAAATGGTAGAAACTTCAAGAGCATATACTCAACCTAGAGCTGAAAATTTCATTCATTAGGTTATACTTATCTATTAAATGTGGGTATAATAGCAGCAGAGATCTACTTCCCTTCAACCTATGTAGCACAAGAGGAACTTGAGGTCTTCGATGGCGCTTCCAAGGGAAAATACACCATTGGTCTTGGCTAGCTAGCAATGGCTTGCGTAAACGATAGAGAAGATGTTCAATCGATCTCACTCACTGTAGTTCAAAACTTTCACTATAAGTGTAGTGATCATTCTATTTAACTTGCTAGACAAAAACCAAATAAAGCCATCTAGAATAGGCAGACTAGAGGTAGGCACAGAGACTCTAATCGATAAGAGCAAGAGTGTCAAGACCACTCTCATGGAATTATTCAAGGGCAGCAGATCGCATGATATTGAGGGAGTCACCTCCATTAATGCATGTTATGGATCCACAAATGCACTTTTTAACACTATCAACTGGATGCAGAGCAACTCTTGGGATGGTAAGTTAACTAGCAAGCAAAATTCAACATCAACTAAATCAAGTCGATCTAATGTTCTTACGATAGGCAGATATGGTATCGTGGTATCAGCTGATATCGCAGTTTACGCAAAGGGCAACGCAAGGCCAACTGGAGGAATTGGAGCAATAGCTTTATTGATCGGTCCAAATGCCCCACTCGTGTTTGATGATGTAAGATCAACATTCATGGAAAACGCCTACGATTTCTATAAACCCAATCTACGTAAGTTCAATAAAACTGACGTCTCTAATCCCTTAATTCGTCTTTCCTTAATTTTCCTGCCAGGAAATTTCATCATTCTAATTTTCTAGACTCTGAATACCCAGTTGTGGATGGTCATCTCTCGATTAACGTTTACTTAAATGCTCTTGAAAACGCCTATACTACTCTTAAGGCGAAGAGCAGACAGCGATATGGAGGTTGGGAACCCAGGTACCAAGATTTTGACTACTTCTGCTTCCACACTCCTTTCTCTAAGATGGTTTAGAAATATTTATAATGCCATATTATTTTTCTGGGTGAATAAATTAATGAAATGCTTCTTCAACCTTCTACTCCAAGACATCGCAGAGTATAAGGAGAAGAATTTTGATCCTAAGATTGTCGAGGCACTCAGGGAGCAAACTTAATGCTTCACTTATTACATTTAGAAGCACAATTTCAAGAATACACCAAAGACTATGGATATCCTCATGAAGGCATATGGACCAGAGTCTTAAAAATTTAATTACTATATTAGCTCTCAGAGTGGAAGAACAAGTGTGAGCGAAGTTTGCTACTTGCCAAACAACTAGGAAATATCTACACCGGTTCTCTCTACAACGGCCTAATGAGCTTAATTGGAGACACTTCGATCGACCTCAAGGGCAAGCGACTGTGTATGTTCAGTTATGGCTCAGGCTGTGCAGCTTCAATGTTCACAATCCATGTGAAGGGAGACTACAAACACATTCAAAAGGCTTCAGAGTTTAAAACTAGACATCTAGCAAATATTTAAGTCAAATAAAAAAAATCATGTATGCTGAAATAACTCTTTTTTTCTTTTAATTTATGAGCCCTCCATTCAAGGATAAAGAAAATTGGCCTATCAAAAATTTATTATGTATGCAAAGAAATTTATAAAATTTTTTAATTCGGGCCAATAAATTTCAAAAATAAAGCGTCAAAAATAATTACAAAAGATAGGGGCCTAATTAATGTCTTAGAATTTTTAAAATTGAATATCTTATATAAAGAAAATAATTTTTAACACTCGAATATACTTAGATAGAATTTAATCCTACTTTCTCGATTAAGGATTAAATTAATAAACTTGGTCGGGCTTTGTTTTAAAGAATATATTTTAATAAGAAAGAGTAATGGCTTTCAAAATTCTCAACCGTACCTTCAAAATAGTAGTGTTGGGTGGAGCTGGCTGTGGAAAAAATAGATTCAGTGAAGATTTGCCAGATGATGTGTTCTCTTTTCAATCTACTTTTCAATAATAATATAAATAAAATCAGCAAATTTTCCTTGCACACTATTAGCGAATCTATCATATTCATTTTATATCGATAGAGTGGTCTTCCTATGTTAGTTCAGGAAATCGAAGGATATCTTGTACGAATGCAGATTTGGAGTACCACAGGCTAGGAGAGAAAATATTTTTCATAACTATTATTATAATCGTATTAATTTTCTGAGAGCTTTTGATCAACTCAAAGGGTATTTTTCAGAGGATCCTCAGGTCTAATTCAGAAACAAATGTAATTATTTTAAATGAATTTAATAAAAATTAATATATGGTCAAAATTTAAATTTTATGAGTAAGTTATAATTAGATAATTGAACTAAAATACTTTTTTAATAAACCAATTAAAGTGATTTGAATGTTCTTATATTTTTAGTTAAAAATATAATTCTGGTGTATGATTTCACAAAGAGGGCCACTTTTGAAAATCTTAAGGAAATAGTCTAAGAAGCAAATAATAAAGTTTGCATTTATTGAATATTGTTTTAGCATTACGAGAAGCGCCAGATAAGGTTGAAATGACAATCGAAGAATAAAACATCATTAATTTATTTAAATCTTGAGCAACCGACCTTAAAATGAAGATAAGAGAGAGATTTTAAGTTATATAAATTAGTAAAAAAGTTTAAGATATAGATTTCTTATGAAGAGGGTATGAGTTTCGCTAGAGATGTGGGAGCGTCTTTCATAGAAATTTAAGACCATGATCAAATATAACCTGCATTAAATTTATGATGACATCGAGAAAATCAAGCTATTGTATTCAGAGTTAAGCAAATAAACTACATTACATAATAAATTTATGTTTTTGTATCTATATTTAAAAGCAAAAGAATTTTCCTAACTTAAGTAGGTTAAAAAGAATGACTAAAGCGTGCTGGATTTACTTGCTGCTGTTATTGAATTTTGATTTCATTGTAATATAACTGAGTTTTTATTGGTTAATAGGATTAACATATTAATAAATATGGTTTTTAGTGGTTACAGTTTAACTATGTTTTTTTCTATAATTATAATTTCTTTCATAAGAGGCTCTAAATCTGTGAAATTTAAATTATAATTCTTGCACTTTGTGAAAGAGCAACTAGCTCAGAGATATAAGCAATTAAAGTTTAGTTTGTATTAAATTGAGTTTATATAATTAGTCATAGGATATTAAAAACGATCAAGTGAGTAGTTAATAATAGTTTAATATATTCAAATAATAATACTTTTAATTGATGAAAGGATATACTCTACAGTTTTATATTTTAAGTTATTCTAATATAAAAGTTTATAAAGAAATCAAATTAATCTTATATTAAAATTATTTTTATCAATTAAAATTAAACCAGCTCAACTCATTATCATTTTCTTAATTATATTTTTAAATTCATTCACAATAGCGATATGAATTATATTTAAAATTTGAATGAAATTCATAATTG
>JAJKFJ010008066.1:0-15857 GCA_027382625.1 Tetmemena sp. SeJ-2015 | reverse complement strand
TTTTCCCAACGCAGATTCTCGATCCAAGACGGCAGATTGACAACCTCGTGGGAGCTTCGAGAGATGAGGGAGTGCTGTCTGAGGCAGAGAGAGCCCATCTTCTGGAGCTTGCAGAGTTGCTGTGACCTTCGTCACTCTCTAAGGGAGAAGATGCTCATTCCGAGGTACCTCAACTTCATGAGGAGGAAAAAGGCATGCCGAGCTTGAGCGTAGCCGACGAGATTATGCTAGTTTCCAAAAGAGTAAGTGCCTGTCGGATTGAAATATGAAGGTAACCATTGTCTCTTAGGCAAGGCGTGCACATTCGAAGAAGCTTAGGGCCGATATCGCTAAAGACGAGTTATCAAAGCGAATTTACAGGCTGTACCACGATGATGCATGCTCAAAGAAAGTCCTCCAGAGCCGCTTCGGCCTCACACGTGAAGCTCTTGCCAAGCTTCTAAGCCAAGGCAAGACGGCAAGGCGCACAGTGTTTTAAGATTGAAAGCCCATGCTTAGAGGCCGAGAGGCTGTGCTGCTCAGAGTTGTTGTCCGACGACTGAGGAAGAAGGAGGCAATCGTATCAGCCAAAGTCCTTCTCGATAAAATGCAATCTGTAGCTGGGCCCGGCTTCTCTATGTGGAAGCTAAAGAGGATGCTGAAGTCAGGGCTAGGCATGTCTTATAAGAAAGCATACTCTCTCGATGTCAGGACGAACATGGACTCCTGCTTGTGGCAAAGGCAGCTGGCAGCATCGCATTACATTAAGGCCCTCAGTGAAAACCGCCTCATCATCAACATCGACGAGAGCTCAATCCAGACATAGTCATATCTGAGAAAAGGTTGGAGCTTTTCAGGAAGGAGATCATACATCGACTGTCTGCAGAGAGTATATGGCTTGAGCGTGGTAGCGGCATCCTTCAGCGACGGCCGCGTAGTATACGCCATCCACTCGGGTCGAAACAACTCCCTGACGGTCAAGAGCTTCCTCTTCGAGCTGGCTGCTTATTTGGACGATGAGGGCCTCGACTGGAGAAACAGGTCAAGTATCTTGTTTGACAATGCCACTTACCACCGCAGCGCAGAGATCATGAGAGCAGTTCGTCTGCTTCAGGTCTCCGTGATATACCTGGGGCCTTATCAATTTTAGCTGGCGCCAGTTGAGAAAATCTTCGCGGCTATCAAAAGAGGCTACTGCGACAGGCGGCCGATCCAGTCTAGGAGTGAATTTGTAGAATGGATCCAGACCCATGTCGAAGCTCAGTAATGGAACTGGGTCAAAGAGAGCTTCCTAAGTTGTATTCCTTATGCACTCGATGCACTCGAGCTGCGGAAGATTTGAGTATGCTTAATTCCCCAATCACTTCAGTTTAATTTGTCTTTCGTGAGAGCAGCGAAATGTTGCTGGTCTACACCTCAAAGCTTCGAATCGCATGTGATATGAAAAGGCCTTGCTCCAAAGTCTATTCAACTCGCACCCGGACGAACGCAGCCCATTGTGGATCCTGGTGTAAAGACCCCACCCTTCGATGTTAGTATTATACGCAGTTTGCCTGCTAGCGAAATTTGCCTCAAGACTCTCAAGCCAGTGGAGCTCTGTTGATGATTTCCAAATTGGCAATTTTGAGTCTATAGTCTTAGAGTTCTAAGACATTAGGATTGAAGCTCGCTAGTAGAACATCGCAACCTAGAGAGCATGGGAGTCGCGTTCTCACTCACGACTGCTCTGAATAGATGTCTTCCATTTGATTTGTTCCAGATTATCGCAGCGAAGGGCATCATTTGTTGCGTCTCAAGCGAGAAGCTTAATTTGACTTTCTCATTGCTTTCTTGCGAAGAGACGCTGAAGATTGGAGCTCCCTCTCGGTTTCATGAGGAGAAATCACCACAGTTAAGAGAAGCTCCAATGTCGTCTCACACTCCGAGACTAGAGTTAGGAGTATGACAGTTGCCTCCTCAGAAATGAGAGCGATCAGTCAACGGGAACTATCCATCGTGGAAGACGAAATAACTTAGAACTTCTCCTTATCCTCTAAGTGACCCCCCATAGAGGTTCTGGAATTATGATCATCACTTTTCTTTTAGACATTTATGCTGAGTCTGTTTTATTAATTCCACTCTCCTTTTCGGTTTTGGGGTTTATGCTACTTCCCACCTTTGAGTTCTGGGTTTCAGAGTTGACAAGCTACAGCTCGAAGGACAGAATGTGGTATCATCTTTGCACTTCCTGATGTGAATGCAATCTACAGGACTGATCCCCTAAGCGAAGAGTGCCAATGCTTCACCATCGCACTTTGCAGTGGCAAAGAATAAGATAGCGAATGTTACTGCTAGGCTTCCTGATCTGCCGGCAGGAGAGTCGTCTCTTCCATCCAAGTCATCAGGAGGGCTCAATCGCTCACTAATTGGGGAGAACTGGATGAGATGCTCTCTAGAGGCAGCTGCTAAGACAATCACTCTAGAGTCTTCTAGAGATCTGAGCTGCCCCACACTCCATCTCACTCTCCTCCCACCTCATCTCCACCCCATCAGCCTCCCTACATCTCCACCGACCACATCCAGCATCCTTCCTGGGCTGATCACAGCCCACCAAGGCTCTTTCGAGCCTAGCGGAAGGCATTCACCTGTCCCCCTCTCTTGGGGACACCAGTGCTTTCGCACACGGTGAATGTTGCCGAATGTGTCGATGATAGGCTCGGAGGGGTGGACTGGCTCAGATGGAGAAGCTCTCTTCCCCATCTGATCTGGCTTGCATGCGAAATGGTAAGAAAAGTTTTAAATTAATTATTATAGGATTTAGGCATCAGGCTTAAAAGGATAAAAGTTGCAAAGTTTAATATTAAAAGTTCAGCTAATTATACAAATCCACTTTTTGGGGTTTCTTACATATTTGAGCATTCCTTTTGCATATCATCTTCTATTTCACCAAAATAAGTTTATTTGAACCTCTCCACCAACTGAGTAACGAGCATCAAGGTAGTCTTCATTGAAAATTGCCTACCACAGTAGTTGAATAAATCCTCAAGTGAGGGCCCTAGGATATCTATCACCATGTAATTCAAATCTCCGTCCGAACCAAATGTGTGAACTTGAGGTATCCCATCTATTATAATGCATATAAGTCTTTAAAATTTTACCTGCTTTTTGCAACATTTTAAGAACTTTTCCTTCGTAAATCACTTAGGGATACCTTGCATTTCTTGATTCCTACAAATTAATGATAAAGCAATAGCATACTGTTTTAATAGCCACTTCATCGTTAGTATTTATGTGTTTTGCTAAATGAAGGATTAAAGGTAAGAAGAAGATACCTAGGTAGATTTCTCCAAAGGAACCAGCTCCAATCTTCCTCCTGATTTTATAAGAACCTCCCAGAATATCATCGGTATGTAGTTTCATTTTATATTTAAGTATTAATTTTTAAAGATAATTTCCTATACTGAAACTTAGATGCAATAGAAGCCTCTTAAAAAGTTAATGAAATCATAAGAAAACTCAAATTTTAAACACTCTGAGCTTATTTCTTATTTCTTAGTTTGAGATCATTAGCTTTAGACTTTCCTTTTAATCGATGATTTGCTTTAATGATTCATAGCATTTCTTAAAGGTGCAAAACTCTTGTATCCTTACTATTACTTCCTTATCATTTGTTATTAAGATGAATTCGAAACCCTGATTTATTTAGTTCTTGCCTTAGCTGAACTAATCTTCGATAAAGCGCTATTATCTTCTTCTATCATTTGATCTTGCAATACTCTGTTGGCTCTGATTAAAGATGGGGACGCTCAGTGTTTTTTATTTCATCTTTTGATTATTTAGATTACTTATGCTCTCTTTATTAGTCATCGATACACTTACTCCTATTTCATCGTCAAAAATAATGCTGTTGTTCAATAGTTGAGACCTCTGATAGTCTAGCATTCTACTTTTATTCCCGTCTTAATTTTAAAGCACAAACGATTAGCTATTTTGAATTTTAGAGAAAGGGGTTTAAGAGATATCATCAGTCGAGATATTCCTATCTTGTTGATCCTAAATTTTTAAGTTTTGTCTAAGATGATTCTCCGATAAGTTTCTTTTATTCTATAACAGTGAGTTATAGTTTCTATTATCAGTATTTTGCTTCGTTATCATAGGGTTTGAGAAAGTTTAAGGGGATTTATGATTGTCTAGCATTTTTGTATTGCAGTTCAACTAATTCATTGAGAAATTGTTATTCACCACACTGCCAAATAGTCTCTTAGATCTCATTTTTAAAGTAGATTAAGAGTTCGAATTAGCATATTTTGTAGAGGTCTAATTTAGTGTGCTGTAAAGATGCTTTGGAATCGATCTTTAAAGTGAACAAGACTTGCTTCTTTTCTCATCTTGAAATATCTCATTTTCCAAATCAAGCTTTTTGATTTTGCTTTTAGTTTGCGCAGTTACTTGAATACTTTTGAGTTAGCTTATCTTGATAAAGCCATCCATTCTAAAAGCAGAGTCTATATTCCTAAACTCAATTTTCTCTAAGTCATTAGAGATTCTAAGAATTCTAGTTAAAGAGTTAATCTGAATGCTCTAAGATTTGTTAGACTTAAAAATTTGCTCTTTCAAGATTTAAACTTTGAAGCCCTCTAAAAGGTTTGACAAACTCTTGAAAAGACAAAACTCTTCTTTGCTGCTAATGTTGAAAAATTCAAAGATTAATCCAAACTCCTTGCTGATGCCTTGAAGAGAATTCCTATTATCTCTTAGAAAATTCTGACTGTAGTAGCTATTTCTGAATGAGGTTAGTTCCAGCATATTTCCTTCATCTTTTATAATGTTATCAACATCTAAATTCAAGAACTCTTCTAAATTCTCTTGGAGTTAGCTTTTTTAATGATCGTGAGAATTATTTTTGCCATAAACACCGAGCTGTAATTTAATGATGAGAAGATCTATCTCTTGCTTTACCATTTGAAGTCGATCATACTTCCACTTTAGCTACTCACTGTTATGGTCCTTTTCCCTCAAAGTTTGATCTAACATTTACTAAACCTGAATCACTTAGTCATTGCACTAAATGATAATACTCTAGCTCTCTTCCTTGAGCTAAAGAATCTCTCTTAGCTTCAAATAGACCTCTTTAATACCATACTTTAAGTCTTATCTATCTAATACATCCTTCAAGTAGTTGTCTCTTTAATGATTTACAACTTAAATTTGACTATAGTTGCTCTACTTTATCTCCTCTAGGGATCTAATTTTGTCATGTACCATTTGTTTCTCCGATTCTTCCTCTTCCTTAGCTTTCATTAAATTTCTGGTTTATTAAAGAATATCTGTCATTTCCTTCTACTGCTTAGTTTTAGCATTTTGAACTATCTCTCTTCTCTTATTCAGAAGGACGTCTAAAATCTCATAATCCTTCTGAAGTCTCTAGCAATTTATTTTGTGAAACTCTTCCAGCTATTGTGTCTTTTTCTTCTACCAAATTCCTTTACCATAGGTCTTTATAACTTCCTAGATTTGTGACTGATGCCTTTCGACATAGCTGTTGAAAAGCACGTGAGATATTTTCTACTCAACTATTGGTAGCACTTTTTAAAGCTGCTGGAGTTTTAATCTATCAGCTTTCTGCTCATTTTAGACTCTCGTGAAAGAATCATCCAGCAGAGAAGAGTGTAGACCTAGTAAATTTAGCTGAGAATTCAAATGAGGTGCCTATCTTTGCAAAAATCTAAATTCAATCCTCACCAAGTTTAAGGATTCTCCTCCTTAGTAAAGGCTACTCAAATACTGAGAGAATATATTGAAGTAGTGTTGATCCTCTAACTCGGTCTTTGGCTAAATATAGTGGAGCAAGAAATTATTTCTATGCTTCTCATCATAGTATTGTTATTCGCTTGTAGAGGGAAACTGCTTGAGGTCTTATTTGAGTTCTCCTATTTTAGCCTAGAGAGCTCCAGATTAGGAGCTGAGAAGTCTTATATTTCACTTAATTTCTAAGATTACTTTCTTCATTGATGGAGATATTTGCTTAATTGTAGCCAACATCATCTCTTATAAATTTTACTCATTATATAAGTCCTGAAGTTTCTGTTCCAGTATCTGAATTTATTGAATAAGCAGAAGGCTTTAAGCTTGAGTTTTAAATTCCTATTCCAAGTATTCCTATATTTAAAAGGCCTGGAGCTTTGATTCAAGAAAGTCTATTTTATGATCAATAATCAAAAATATATATTTGCTTCTTTCTCATTTAATTACTGTACTCACTCTCAAATGTGAGCTGTGATAATTAAGATCTATGGCTGAGTGCTCCTCGGGGTAAATTAATCACTCCTTCTTTTCCGCTTACCATGTTACTAGATCGTATAAATATACATTTAGAAAATATATCAATGAATTTAAAATAGAAATGTAATTTTATGCTTCTAAAAAAAGTAATAAGTAATTTATAAACTAGCTTCGTGTAGAAAGTTCAGATTATTGAGGATCTTTCTCTTTTAGTTTTGATTTAGTTCCTATTCAAGAGACCATTTATCAAGGATGTTTTGATTTTCTGCAATTTTTTGTTTTTATTCCTAGATTGAAAAATAAATCTTCAGGTATTCTCCGCTTTAACTAAATTTGAATTATACATTAAAAAAAATTTACCTTAATAAATTGTCTATTTCTGAATTTATAACTGCGATTAGTTGCCCGTCATTTTAGATGTACTTTTGTACTTTTTATTGCTTTTACTCTAATTCTTCTATCTACACTTTATACTCTTGAATGGCTTCCTCTTTCTAAATGTTAAAGTTTTAAACTCAATTCAAATCTAACCTCTACCAACAGTCTTTCATAATCTTTTATTTCAGTTTGAATCTGCTACATGAGACTTCTTTGTGGTTGCAGCTCTTTTTCAAGTTCATTTTCTGAGAGTTCCCTTATTTCATTATAATCAACCATTTAGTCTTGCAGCTTTTCCTCTAGACTTTATTGGATTTTAAAAAGTGACTC
This sequence comes from Tetmemena sp. SeJ-2015, assembly GCA_027382625.1. NCBI lineage: Eukaryota > Ciliophora > Spirotrichea > Sporadotrichida > Oxytrichidae > Tetmemena > Tetmemena sp. SeJ-2015. The sequence goes on along the minus strand of JAJKFJ010008066.1, from coordinate 8,909 downwards.
GACCCTTTCCTCTCCTTCATCCCTTCTCTGAATTAGATCCTGCTTAGACTTTTCCAATTTCTACCTCTTATCATATAACTTTGAGGTAAGCATATTAGATTCCTCCTAGATTTAGAACAGTTTACTTTCAATCTGTTACTTTTTGCTGTTCAAGATGGCGAGTTGATTCTGGGTTAAGCTATCCATACTCTGATTGAGATTCGATCTATTCATCGTGGAGCGAAATTCTGCAGATATTATACCTCCATTCTCGCTTGAATTCTGCTAATACTCCTTGGGAACTAATTTATTGTATCTCTAAAACGAATTCTGGTTTCCTCTGCCTGAATAAATATGGCCAAGTGAATTATCCTACTAATTATTTCCAGTTTCGTTTAACATAGAATCATTATCATTAAAATGATCAGTTATCACCACCTTATGCTTTTCAAAGTCATCACCCTAAAAGCTGTTCTCATCTTCCTGGAGAGAGTCTTTCTCAGCATTTTGATGATCACCTTTCGTATTACTATATTTCAAGTAATTTTCTAATGAGCTCTAAATCTAATGATGCCTCCTACTATCTTCTCCATCTAGATTTGATAGAGTATGCACAGGTAATTTAGCTTAAGCTCTCTATGAATTCTATCTAGAACTGATTTGATAGAGAAGTGAGTCTCTCACATTTGCGTTTTCATCGCTATCTATTTGAATTTCTACTATTCTTTGTCTACCAGAGCCTAACTGATCAATTTAATGGCGAAGGTTGTCAGCTAAAATTTGATTCTCTGAAGAATTCAGATACTATCTCTAGTTGATCTTTGCTTGCAAATTGTGCTAGTTAAGGACACTAAAATTTTGCCCTCTCATAAGAGTACTCTCAGGTCTACTGAGCCTAGAACCAACATTTACAAGCGAGCAAGAGTCACTTGTTTCTGTGGCTATTCTGTTAAATTATTTGAATCTAGTGTCTCTCTGAGCTATAGACGCAGTATTTGGCTTGTCTATATTTGAATGGCATCTTGAATTAGCCATACTTTTTCTTTCATATTCTTGTAATGACTATTGCTAGTTCTGATAAGACCCATTATTAATTTAGCCCGAAGGTATCAAATCTACGTCTTAGTCATTAAATTGCTAATTTTGATGTTAAGGCTATTAGCAGTAATCTGAAGTGGTGTTATTTTCCAGGTTATTATCATAGTCTCCAGTAATTATTCTAAGAGCTCTATTATCCCATTTAAACTCTAAAAATATACAATTGTTCTATCCTGCACTTAATTAGGGATGACTTTGCAAGAAATCTAATCAGTGATGTTAACTGAGGTCTTCTTATTAGAGAAGAACATTTGATCATGTTCCAATTACAAGGTAACATTTGTTGTGTCTTGCTAATGAGAATAAGGTTGTTTCTTTATACTGGAATATATATCTTCATTTGGAAAAGGCATGCTCAATCCTTTTGGACTAAATGCATTGGATATGGTCTCCTAGCCAGGTATGTTTACTAACATCATAAGAGAGTTGTTGGCTTGATGATGATAGTTTCCATACTGAGGTGGCTTCATTACTTTGTGAGAAGTAGTTTCAGCTGAATAATTGAATGATGGCTTCTACTAGTGATACCTATTTTGATGTTTAGCAGATCTGAGAGCATGATTTTCTTGTTACGATCCCCTCTTATGCTTCATGAAATTTGTTCTTTTTTCTTCTCTCTCTTAACTATTTTAAGAATAGGTGTGGCTTTATCCAACTGAGGATCTTTTATCTTAGTACGACACATTTGTGTTGATGGAGCCATTTTCTTTCTCCTCATTAAAATTTTGGTATTTATAATTCTCGCTTTAGTGCGACTAATCTGCTTCTAATTGATAATTCTAGCAAGCGTACTAATGATGCTTCTCTGAGTTAGGTCCTCGAGCAGTATTTAAAGAGTCTACTTCAACAGCTTGTTCAATTGATGCTTGAGTCTCTAAAGTGTTTTATAAATTTTCAGGTTTTAGCATTTTTCAAATTTATATCTTAATTCAGTTTATTGGAGAAGACTTTATGTATTTAAATTTGAATTTGAATGAATATATGATCTTCCATTATAGAAATAATATGTTCAAAGCTAATCTCAATAAATTTAGAGACTAGAGTGGAATTGAATACCTCTAGCTAATTTAAGAATTCTAAATTTAATTCTTATTGAGTAAAATTTTGGCTTTAAGTTCAAGAAATAATGAATAGTGTTGTTACTCAAGACTTGAATTTTGATGACTTTGCCAATTTAATGTCTTTCCTCTCCACATCATGCTAAGTTTACTTAATTGCAGAATTTTTATCCTTTACATTCTGCTTCCTCATTATACTTCAAAATTAGAATTGAAAATTATTTATAAATTGATTTATCATTATCTCTTTGCGTTTGGCTTCAGTTTCTTTCTGTAGCTGTCCGAGAGCATTTATCCATTTCTCGTAGTCTTCTTTGCTCTTGCAAGCAAATGTAATATCGAAAGTGAAAGTCTTCATCTGGAAAACATATTTCTTGTTATACATACCCTCACTTATTGCAACTATCTGCGCATCAATGGTGGGGAATAAGTTACGAGGTCTCTTCTAAGGGTCATTATAGTACAGTAAAATTTAAATCAAGAAATAGAAAGCAAAATTTTCTTAAATATGATTAACCCGACGTTAGTGAGGACGCAAAACTTTTCACTCCAAGAGCGGAACCAATTATCTGAGCGCTTGTCTAAGTATCCCACAGTTAAAGCATTCAAGAAGTTTGTGGAGATGAGGTGACTCAGAAGTTGTTTGTTTCCTCTCGATATGTCTGACTTTGAAGGATCAAAGTCTAGTATCTCCTGTTTCTTAGTCCTCAGAAGTCAATTAATTAAATTCATATCACTTATCACCTATAAAGTCTGAGACCGTTTGAGGATGATAGATCTGGTCTTGTCCAGCCTTAGTTGTCGAATATGTTGATAAGGAATACCAGTAATTCTGTTCTCCTTACAGTTTCCAAAAGAAAGTCGTCCTTTTTATTTACATTCAAAGCTAGCATTGCGCTACTTGTCTTTATCTAATAAATTTAGAGAGAAAAGAAAATCATAAAATAGATTATCAAAGTGATCTCTGAAATATCTTTGATAGGGATTCTGACAATCAAAGTTAAGTTTATTGATAGTTGATAAAGGTTCTACTAAGTAATGAGTAATATTCTCTTTGTCTTGCTTAGGTGAGAATCGATTTTGTACATATAGTCGGAGAAAATGACACTTGCATTTAAAACTTAATACTCTTATCTTAAATTATTGCGTACTTATTCTCACCATGTTTTTCAAGGAATTAACTAACTCTTTTGAAGAGTTTATTTGCAGGGCTTCTTAGTGAGAGATAATCGAAGTTAGTTATCTTGGATAATCCGGAGAGTATACTTGCCTCTCGCTAACCATTTTGCTTCCCGCCTACTATGCTATTTCCCAGGTTGCTCATTCTCATGTTAAGTCTCGTATATCTCCCTGCTTAAGCCATGATGCCCTTCAACTTCTTACCATCTTGCTACTTCTTAAAATCTAGCATAGCCTGAGACTGTCTGCTATTATTTGTGGCTCTGCTCTTATTTCTGTTTGTCCCGCTCATATCAAGAGAGCTCTAATCTAATTCATCTGCTTCCTCAGTAAACTTGACTCCATCTTCATCCCCTTCAGACTCCTTTATGGAGAGTCGAGAGAACAAATCTGGTTCATCTTTAGCAAAGAGAAGCTAACTCTTGCCCAAGTTTATTCCTCCTTCTAGTGGCATCACCTGATCCATCTCCTCATCTTCATATTCACTTCTTCCAGTCTCTTGCCTAGGGTTAGTACTTTAACGCTTCAACTTCTTTACGTCACTTATTCTCTCTGTTTATCTCAGATTGTTTTCTGACAAGGGATCGTAATAGTCATAATAAAACTTAAACATATAACTATCTATTAGTTCATCCTCTTATTGGAAGATAAGTTCCTCTTATTTATGATTAAGAGCCCTCTATTTAACTTGAGCAGATAAAGGATCAACATGCTTCATACTTGGTGTAGTTTCTACTTTATTTATGTGGAAGCTGTTTTCTCCAAATTATTCTCCAAAGTTTCCAGCAAAACTTAATTAGCCTCCTTCTGACTGATGAGTTGTAAATCTGTCTGCATCAAATTACTATCCAAGAGTCGCTCTCTACTCTTCAAAGAACTAACTCTCACTATTTTGCAATTTTAGGTCAAACAGATTAAAATCATAATGCAGATTAGCCTCATGAGCTAATTCTCTGATCTAATTTTCTTGCTCTTGGACAAGTGAGGGCCTCTAAAATTGATCAAAACTTGCAAATGGATCCGCTTTCTTAACCTCTTCTCTGCGCTATCTCATCTTACTCTCTTGCGTATTTTAATCTTGGCTCCGATCTTTACTGGCCTTTTTAGTTGTCTTTCTCTCTTCGAACTCAGCAAGAGTATTGATTCTCTTTATCTTTTAATTGAATGGCTCATTCTCCTCTTCGCTGATGATATTCACATAACTTGCCCTAATCTTTTCATTACCCTCAAAATGCTTTTGAATCAAGTCTTAATTTTGATACTTGAACTCCCAAACAGATACAGACTATAAAGAATGATAAAACTTTTTTTTATCTTACATCATTTAGTTGTTGCTAAGCTGATGTTGCCTTTTTAAGTTCATAGATTAAGTTTTCAATCTTTTTCCTGTCTTAGATGTTAATTTTCTTGCGTTTCTCTACTTCCTAGATCAGTTTTTGATTCATCACAAACAATTTCTATAGAAGGAGTTATATTACAGCTAATAATAGTTACCTCATTTTCTTCACAGATTTCATCAGTATCAACCATCATTTGAGAAATGATGCCTTTGTTTTTCACATATTCCTATGCTAGTGCTTAAATTGCTCTTTACTCTTGGACGTCAATCTAAGCATTTTTCGAGGCCAATAATTGCTGAATTGTGCTTAAATACTTTTATTCTAACTCAGCCTTCGCATTATATTAAAATTATAAATGTTCCTTATTTAATTTAAGTTTAAAACTGCTTATTAAGAGAAAAAAAGCAACTAATTTGATCCCTTAGATGTTGATAACATTTTTAATTAATCAATTACTTTTTGTGATTGTCCTCCTAATAAGCGGTAGAGATTCTTGATATCGCAGCTGCAGTAGCTGTTGCTCTAATCCCTCCTCCAGAAAATGGATTTCCATTTGTAGATGATTGTAACTTAGAATAGGTAGCTCTAGAATTAACAACACTTTATCTCATGGTCTGTCTAATATTTGTGAGTTTCTTGTGCAGGTCTGGATTTTTAGCAGTCTCTTCTTTGAAAAGCTCTTTCAAACTCATAAGTTCTACCTCTGTCTCATACAATCTATCTTCTAAGTCATCTTTATCTGCAAGGAGCTCCTCGTTTTATTACTCGAGTTCAATCACCTTTGGCTTTAACACAGCTAACTTGCCCCTCTTTCTGTCTAGTTTTTGCATTAACTTATTGGTTGTTGCCTTCATTTCATTAAACTTTTTCTCAATTTTGAAAAGCTCTTCAACATCCTTGTCTAAAGTGTCAAAGTCAACTTGCAATTTTTAATAACGCTCTCTTTCTTTCTCGTACTTGAAGATTGCGTCTTCTTTTTCTGCAAATACTAGACCTAGTCTTTGCTTTAGCTAATGAAAATACTTAGGATAAGTTAAAAGTTATTTCATAATTTGAGCTATTCAGTTTCCTCCTCTTAGCGACTGCACTTCTTGTAAATTTAGTCAACTATCTTCTTAAGAGCCTGGAAGAAACGCATCCATTCATCGTGATACAAATAAGAACGGTACTTCTAATTATCTACCATATCATCTATGATGTCTTAAAGCACTACCTCCGGATCCTTCTAGTCTCTCGACATGAACTCAATGAAAACTTGCTTGGAAGCTGAGTCTAGCTTCTGAATGTTTACTCCTACCACCTCTGGACTTATAAACTAAACTATCATAGACTTTATTAGCTGGGAGGTTATTGCTTTGAAGGTACCTGCAAGTTGCTCTATTGTCTGTACTAAGCACTAGTCACCACACTTAAAATAAAAAGATATGATGTCATGAAATTCCAGCACTCTACTTCCTGACATCACTCGAGTCGTCATGAAGATTGAAATTAATGGAAACGGGGAAGCGAGGAGTCTGAGAGATTTTCGGAGGTAAATTCACTTGGAGCTTGTTGTCTGGTGAGTCATTATAGTTCTGTCCTAATCCGAAGTACGTCTTACTGTCAGAATCTTAATTTCTTAACTAATGGCCTGAATTTGTACTCGCAACGCTAGAATTTTGAGACTAATCATATGACGAGTAAGTAAATTCATCTTCTTCATGGATTTCAAACTCAGGGAGATTTTGCTTTTGAACAATCCCAACCATTTATAAGAGTTCATCCTCATATTTAGAGATCAAGTTTGAGAATTGAGCCTCATTAACTACATGATGCGCCTTTGCTGTCATGTAGTCTGCAAAGAATGCATTGAACTCTTCTATTGTTATTCTTAGAGAGTTTGACTGATGTTGTAAGATTTCACTAACATCATTTAAATTCAGTACATGAGTGAGGCCGTCTTTTGATAGGACCTTATATTCTTCAAAGAGTTGGCGGAACTCAGTTAGTTTTTCAGCAGTCATCAAGTCTTCCTCCTAAATAAGATTTTAGACGCCATGCGAATAAATTAAAATCATGAATCTATTGGCTCAAGTATTTACTTACGATCATTTGTGCGGCCGAGAGCCTGACCCCATTTTCATCAATAACTTAAGTCTGAATGAAGTCCTTGAAATCCTCATATGAAACTAGTCCATCCTAAAGTTCATATGATGCTCTTTATATTTTACCTCATCTAAGTCAATAGGCTAAAAGTATTCCAAGAACTCCTCATCATTTTCGAAAGTTGCTCCTAACCCCTCAAGTACTAAGATATTGCATGTGAATCAAGTAAAGTGATAGGTTTTAGGTTCTTTTAGTTTCATTAACTTACCTTCTCTAAATTACTTCATGTTGAGCTTTGGAGCTTTGAAAACCTTGAAAAGTTCTCTTGCTTCCGAAAGCTGCTCATCAATTAAAATAGAAATAAAATGAATGATTGAATAGCATCTACAAGGTCAGATTGCTATTGCAGAGTTTTAGATCTATCCATTCCAATATATACGAATAAATTAATTGTTTAATTTTGAGCCCTTATAATTTCTATCCAAAATTATATTGCTTAGATATATTGTCGAAATTATTTAGAGTATTTGAGAGTTCACCTCTTCAGATTTTGATGGCCTTTAATTTGGTTGCAAGATCAATTTGACTTACTCCAAGTTTGGATTTTAGAGATTACATAAGCTTTTCTGAATACTTTTTTAGGGATATAGATATTCTTATTAAATTATAATAAAAAATATTTTAGGCTTTCAAAAACATAACCCCTTTCTTACTTTTTAAATTCAATTTCATCTTTTGTAGCAGAGATTTTGCTATCTCTTGTTCTGATCTTTTCTTATTAATCCTTTTGAATCTTTGAAATTTCTTTCTCAAACTAAATTTCACCACCCAAGTAAGCTCCGCTGCTGCTGTAGCTTCCAATATATCCACTACTGCTCCCACTTGGACCGTGCGGATAAGAGCTCCCAACTGCGGCTTGAACGAAAGGTCCACTCAGCAACCCTTACATTTCTCTTTGAATCAAAGCTCTCTCTATTCTTCCCTCATCAAGCTATCTATCTTCATTTATAACTAGAAGGTTCTCATTCTACTTTGTAGGCAAGCTAAGATTACTCAAATAATTCCTGAGTGTACTCGAAGAGCTTTACAACAGCTTTTACTTTTAGAAAGTTGAGAGAAAGTTTGAGTTATATTGAGTGAGGTGATACTCACCAAGCAATCGAATGAGAGAATATTTGAGTGGGTCTTTTAATTTCTTCATCTTATCAAAAGCTGCTCCGGTGTGAGAGTAATTGTAGGATGATGAATGATGGCTGCTTGCTTGGTAAAAAGTGCTACCGTTTGGTCTTTGATCATAATCATAGATCTTCTAACGCTTCTGAAATTACGAAATCTCTCCCTCCTCTTACTGCTGTTCACTTCCATTAGCACCTTTAAATCTAGTTCTACTTGGAGAAGCTTCTCTCTCACTGTACTATCTTTTCGATGGTAGATACGATGAATTAGAGATGTATCTGGAAGATAAAATTGAACCCTGTCTGCTAGAGATATCACTGTACGTTCCACCTTGCTTCTCCTCGTACTACTTGAAAGTTATTTTCTTAGTTGGTGAGTATCTAGAATTCCCTCCCTCTGAACCATTCCGAGAGTATTAGTCTTGCTAAGGGAACCTCTCTTCATCTCTATCTCTTCTAGAACCACTTTGATGGGAATCTTTCACATCTCTATCTTGTCTATCTTTTATTCCGCCGCCACTTTCTCTGTTTCTAAGTCCTGAGGTCTGCCCGTCTCTAGAAGCAAGACTGTTCTGCTAATAGAAACGACTGTGCGACCTATCTCTTCGGTAAGAACTCATAAAATTTCACTGATTCAGATTTATAAAAAGATTGCTTCCTAGATTTTAATAAACCAATTTATAAAAGTTAAGATAATAAAGAGTTCTATCAAATATTGACATCATAAAAATAGTAAATAAATAAATCTTAACCTAAATGAAATGAAAATGTAACTGGTCTCTATCATCTTTGATTTCTTCTGAAATGATTTATTTGATTCATATTTGATTGGGGATGGAATACAGCATTTGGATTCATCATCTATGGTTGTTGCTAGCCTTAAAGAGAAGCTTGATTTATCAGCTGTCTCAAATCATACTCTGAAGTTATCATAGGAGGAGGGATGACATTCTATCCGAAGTTTTGCTAAAAGTTTTAATGCCCTTAGTTTATGA